>PVLC010025023.1:0-24059 GCA_004027655.1 Graphiurus murinus
TTTATTTTGAAACAGGGTCTCACTAAGTTGTGGAGTGCCTCACTAGGTAGCTGAGGCTGGCAGCGAACCTGGATCCTCCTGTCTCAGCCTCCCAAATGCTGGGATTACAAGCCTGCGCCACCACGCCCGGCTTTATTCTTTATTTTGAAACAGGTTCTCACTAAATTGTGGAGGGCTTCACTAAGTAGCTGAGGCTGGCTGTGAACCCGGATCCTCCTGTCTCGGCCTCCCAAGTACTGGGTTTACAAGTGTGCGCCACCACGCCCAGCTGGCTTTTGTTTTTCAAAGAATGCAGAGCACAAAGGAGAGAACTCCTTCCTTATAGTTTTTGTACCTGTGACTTGCACCTGTGACCCGATCCTGGCTCTGTTCGCAGTTGCAGACGTTGTCGCCCCACTCATGGCAGTCTTCCCCCAAGTTGCAGGTGGAGGGTGCCAGGGCTCATGCTATGCTAGGGGCTGGGGCCTGGCAAAGTCAGCTTTCGCACCTGCTTCCATCCCCGAGCTCGTAACATGGTCTCCCTCCGTTCTAAAAACTAGGGTTGGCACATACCTGAGCCAAGAGGAACAGGGCTTCTCCCTTTGGGGAGCTTGGGAGACCACCCACAAAGGGATTTTCATAGAGCTATCAGGAAAGCAAGTTCTTTTAAGGATGAATTGGTAATTGTCTCCTGAAAACAATAATAGCATCAAATCATTTTTGAGCATATTTGCCAGCATGCTACTATGATGTTTAATTCTCTCTACCACCCTGTAAAGCAAGTAATCCCTTGTCCACTGAATAAACAGACTCAGAAGTTAGGCTACTTAACCTGGTACACCCCACTCCAGGCCCACCTCCCAGCCATTATGAACCACAGATTCTTACTCAGAGTGCACCTTAGGCACTTCTGTTAGTGGTTTCTAGAAGTTCCTCCTGCTAGCCAGGACCCTTGGCCAGGCATTTTAGTTCCCAAAAGCCGGGCGTGGTGGCACACGCTTGTAATCCCAGCATTTGGGAGGCTGAGACTGGAGGATCCAGGTTTGTGGCCAGCCTCAGCTACCTAGTGAGGCACTCTGCAACTTAGACCCAGTTTCAAAATAAAGAATAAAAAATAGGGCTGGGGGTATAGCTTGGAGGTAGAATGCCCTGAGTTCAATCCCCAGTACCCCCCCCCCACACACACACAAATTAGTTTCCAAAAATAGAATCAGTGAGTTTGTCTCCCCCTATTGGAAGAAAGACTACAGCCAATTGCCAGCAATTTTAGTAGCATCTGTTCCAGGGTAATGCATCTCTAAGCTCCTTAATCTCTTGTATTCACTAAATAAGACACATTTTTCAAAATCATTGATTTGCCGGGCATGTAATCCCAGTACTTGGGAGGCTGAGACCAGAGGATCCAGGTTCATGGCCAGCCTCAGCTACTTAGTGAGGTCCCCCGAAACTTAGTGAGAACCTGTTTTCAAATAAAGAATAAAAAATAGGATTGGGGGTATAGCTCAGAGGTAGAATGCCACTGGGTTCAACCCCCAGTACCTCAAAAGAAAAATCATCGGTTTGTGGGCTGGGGATATAGCTCAGTGGATGAGTGGCCCCGGGTTCGATCCTCAACACCACACAACCTTGCGTGCGCACACACACACACACACACGCGCGCGCGCGAAATCAATTTTTTTGGCCAGGTGTGCGCCACCCATATCTTGGGAGGCTGAGATAGGAGGATTGCAGGGTTTTTGTTTTTCTTTTGTTTTTTGTTTGTTTGTTTTGTTGCACTGAGAATCGAACCCAGGGGCATTCTACCTGAGCTACACCCCCAGACTGATTTTATTTCTTATTTGGAAACAGGGTCTCACTAAGTTGTGGAAGGTCTCGCTAAATTACTGAGCTAGCTTCCAACCTGTGATCCTCCTGTCTCAGCCTCCCAAGTGCTGGGATTATAAGAGTGTGCCACCACTCCTAGCAAGGATTTCAGGTTTGAGGACAGCTTCAGCAATGTAATGGGACTCTCAGCAACCTAGCAAGACCCTGTTTCAAAACAAAAAATAAAAAGGGCTGGGGGTGTAGCTTCGAGGTCGAATGCCCCTGGATTCAATCCCCAGTACCCTACCCCCACCCCCCAGAAAAAAATCATTGATTCGTATGACGTAGTTTCTTTGGTTATCTCTGATTTTTAGAAAGTTATATATAAACTAGGTGTGGTGGCACATGCCTGTAATCCCAGTACTTGGGAGGCTGAGACTGGAAGATCGCAGGTTCGAGACCAGGCTCAGCTGCCTAGTGAGGCCCTTCGCAATTTAGTAAGACCCTGTTTCAAAATAAAGAATAAAAAATAGGGCTGGGGATATAGCTTGAAGGTAGAATGCCCCTGAGTTCAATCCCCAGTACTGCAAAAAAAAAAAAAAATAGGACTGGGGGTGTAGCTCAGAGGTAGAATGCTCCTGAGTTCAATGCTCCTGAGTGTTACAAAAAAAAGAAAAGAGTCTTCTGCTAATATTCTAGATGTACATCCTTTTACAACATCTGGTTTCTTAAAGGGCAGAGCACCCTTTTAAAAGGACAGTTTTAAAAGGTGAGCTCAGGCCGGGCGTGGTGGCGCACGCTTGTAATCCCAGCATTTGGGAGGCTGAGACTGGAGGATCCGGGTTCGCAGCCAGCCTCAGCTACCTAGTGAGGCACTCCGCAACTTAGTGAGACTCGGTTTCAAAATAAAGAATAAAAAAGTAGGACTGGGGGTGTAGCTCGGAGGTAGAATGCCCCTGAGTTCAATCCCCAGTACTGCCAAAAAATAAAAATAAAAAATAAAAAATAAAAGTTGAGCTCAGGGGACTTCTTACTCTTGAGATAGTCCACATTCTCCCTTGAATACGTCTCTGCTTTCCTAAATAAATCCCTTTCTGTATCTCTGACTGGCATGTGCTGGGAATAAAAAAAGAAAAAGAGCGGAGCCCTTTCGTGCCAAAAGATGGACGAGGCGGCGAGCACCCCAGCCTGCCCTGCACTGGTCAGATGAGGGCAGCATCTGAGTCTCAGTGGAGGGCCTGCAGTGCATGGGGCTGTGGTTGGGAGAAGGAGCATCATGGTTAGCCCAGGTCCTGGCTGCATAGCTCACATTATGCTGAGATTGATTCTCTATGGGATTCCTGACCCAGCTTCTGAAATCGCTGCAGAACAGCTCTCGGTATCTTGCTGCCCACGGTGATCTGCTGCTGAAACTATCTGTGGTCTTGTTGTGATTGGTGCAGGTACGAGGTCTGCAGCACCTGCATGGATGGCTCCGAGTGTGTCACGCTTCCGGTCTACTTCAGGGAGAGGAAGTCCAGGCCGTCGAGCACTTCTTCTGGGGCGGTGCTGTATGGGCAACCACTGCTGGTTTCTATCCCCAAGCACAAGCTCACCTTCGAGTCTTTGTACCAGGCTATTTGTGATCGGATCAGGTTGGTTATTATCTGAAATCAAAATAGGCCCAGGAATAGTGACAGTCCCTGCACAATGTCTGTTGCTCCCATGTGCTCACCTCTGTGAGAAACGCAGCTGTGGCTGATGTGGAGATGCACGCCTATGATCTCAGCTGCTTGGAAAGCTGAGCAGGAGGACTGGATCACAAGCTTGAGGCCGACGTGGGCAACTTAGCAAGACCCAATTTAAAGTAAAAAATGAAGGCACCGGGCATGGTGGCATACACTGGCATCCCAGGACTTGGGAGGCTAAGACAAGAGGTTCAAGGCCAGCGCCAGCAACTTAGTAAGACCCTATTTCAAAATAACAGCTAAAGTAGGGCTAGGGGTATAGTTTAGAGATAGAGTGCTGCTTGTCTAGCATGTATGAAGCCTTAGGTTTAATCCCCAGTACTGCGGGAGGGAACAAAGGAGAGCGACATTGGGATGGGGCATCTGGCACATCTTAGGTACCATGACCCTAGGTACCCAAGCTTCTAGTCCTTGGAGTTAGGTCACTGACCTGTGATGGCATTTGGTATTTGAATATTATTATTATTTATTTATTTATTTATTTATTTATTTATTTATTTATTTATTTATTTTTTTGCGGTACTGGGGATTGAACTCAGGGGTGTTCTACCTCCGAGCTATACCCCCAGCCCTATTTTTTATTCTTATTTTGAAACAGGGTCTCACTAAGTTGCGGAGTGCCTCACTAGGTAGCTGAGGCTGCCATGAACCCGAATCCTCTGGTCTCAGCCTCCCGAATGCTGGGATTACAAGCGTGCGCCTCCACGCCGGCTTTGAATATTATTTCTGAAGAACTCCATTCTTTTCTTTTTTTTTTTTTTTTTTTTGGTGTGTGTGGTACTGGGGATTGAACTCAGAGGCTTTCTACCTCCAGGCTATACCCCTAGTCCTATTTTTAATTCTTTATTTTGAAACAGGGTCTCACTAAGTTGCAGAGGGCTCACTAAGTAGCTGAGGCTGGCCGCGAACCTGGATCCTCTGGTCTCAGCGCCACTGCACCCGGCTCCATTATTGTTCTCTAGCTGGTAATTAGCATTCCTGGGAAATACTTTTTAAAATACTGGTGCCACATTATTTTTTTTTTTTTTTTGCGGTACTAGGGATTGAACTCAGGGGCGTTCTACCTCCGAGCTATACCCCCAGCCCTATTTTTTATTCTTTATTTTGAAACTGAGTCTCACTAAGTTGCGGAGTGCCTTACTAGGTAGCTGAGGCTGGCCTCAAACCCGGATCCTCCGGTCTCAGCCTCCTGAATGCTGGGATTACAAGCGTGCGCCACCACACCTTGGCAGCTTAACGAGATCCTGTTTCAAAATAAAGAATAAAAAGGGCTGGGGGAGTAGTTCAGAGGTAGAATGCCACCCCTCAGTACCAAAAAAAATAAATAAAGTACTTTTATTTTGACAAGTTGCTTTGTGACTAGCTGAATATATAAATTGAGAACTACTTAGCTCCCTATAGTGGAGGAAAACAACCAAGTGTTAATTAAAATTGACAATCTTTCCTTTCTTTTTCGAAGCCGCTACATAAAACAGCCTTTGCCTGACGAGTTTGGCAGCTCGCCCTTGGAGCCCGGCGCCTGCAACGGCTCCAGGGGCAGCTGTGAAGGTGAGTGTGCTTCATGCTGGGGGCTGTGAGTGGCCGGTCCCTCCGGCCTCCCTGTACACACATGGGAGAGGGCCTCCCAGGCTGGTCTGGGGCTGTGCCTGCAGCCTCACCTCTCCATGCTCTCTCAGGTCTCTTCTTAGAACCCACTGGTGCTGGCTGTGTTTGGCCTCAACCACCTGAGTCTAGAGGGATGACTCCTGAAGGGTTTGCCTTCTCTTCTGTTAGGAGCACCTCGTGACTGCCTCCGAGACCCAGATTCTGTTGTTACCTTGGCCCTTACACACCACCCAGCCTGGCTGGTGAGCCGTCCATCCCTGGGGAGGACGCAGGTTCAAGAACAGCCTCAGCAGCCGGGCGTGGTGGCGCACGCCTGTAATCCCAGCATTTGGGAGGCTGAGACTGGAGGATCCGCGTTCGCCGCCAGCCTCAGCTGCTTAGTGAGCCCCTCCGCAACTTAGTGAGACCCTGTTTCAAAATAAAGAATAAAAAAAAAAAAAAAATAGGGCTGGGGCTATAGCTCGGTAGAATGCCCCCAGGTTCCATCCCCAGTACCTCAAAAAAAGAACAGCCTCAGCAATGTAGAGAGACTCTCAGTAACCCAGTGAGACCTTTTTCAAAACAAAAGACAAAGGGCTGGGTGTGTAGTTCAGAGGTAGAGTGTCCCTGGGAGCTGGGCATGGTGGCACACAATTGTAATCCCAGCATTTGGGAGGCTGAGACCGGAGGATCCGGGTTCGAGGCCAGCCTCAGCTACCTAGTGAGGCACTCCGCAACTTAGTGAGACCCTGTTTCAAAATAAAGAATAAAAAATAGGGCTGGGGGTGTAGCTCAGAGGTAGAATGCCCCTGGGTTCAATTCCCAGTACCGCAAAAAAAAAAAAAAAAAAAAAAAAAATGTCCCTGGGTTCAATCCCCAGGAACATACACACAAAATAAATAAAAATAATGAAAGGCTCTGTTGTCAGCATTCAGGGTATGATTTTTCTGAAGGAACTGAACACTTCTGCGTAATATTTGTATTTCGCTAGGCATAGTGGCATGCGACAGTAGTCCCAGTACTTGGGAGGCCGAGACAGGAGGATCTCAGGTTCAAGGCCAGCCTCAGCAACTTTATGAAGCCCTCAGCAACTTGTGAGACCCTGTTCCTTTTTTTCTTTTTTTGTACTGGGGATTGAATCCTTGAGCATTCTACCTCTGAACTATACCCCAGCCCTATCATGTGTTTTATTTCAAAACAGAGTCTTGCTAAGTTGCTGAGACTGGCTTAGAACCTGTGATAACTCCTTTCTCAGCCTTCTGGGTACTAGCCATTACAGGTGTAGTAGAATACCTTTAGGTTCAAACCCCAGTACCACACACACACACAAACACAAATACACAAGTTTTAAAGAAAAAGAAACAGCCGGGTGTGGTGGCACATGCTTGTAATCCCAGTACATGGGAGGCTGAGACCAGAGGATTGCAGATTAGCAGGCCAGCCTCAGCTACTTAGGCCCTCTACAACTTAGTGAGACCCTGTTTCAAAATAAAGAATAAAGCCGGGCGTGGTGGCGCACGCTTGTAATCCCAGCATTCGGGAGGCTGAGACCGGAGGATCCAGGTTCGAGGCCAGCCTCAGCTACCTAGTGAGGCCCTCCACAACTTAGTGAGACCCGGTTTCAAAATAAAGAGTAAAAAATAGGGCTGGGGGTATAGCTCGGAGGTAGAATGCCCCTGAGTTCAATCCCCAGTACCGCAAAAAAAAAAAAAAAAAAAAAAAAGAATAAAAAAATTGGGCTGGGGGTGTAGCTCAGAGGTCAAATGCCCCACTTCCACACACACACACCCCACCCCCACCCCCTCCCCCCCCCAAAAAAAAAGAAACAGAAGGGCAGGACCACTGGGTGGCTCTGGCTCGCTCTGCCTGCGCAGTCTGCACCTTCAGGAGGCCCCATAGGAACACAAGTGTCTGGGAAACTCGAAGGGGCAGATGTAGGTTCACAGGCACAGCAGAATCTGGAAGAAATGCCACAGCTGGGTATTGAGTAAAATTCCAACATTGACTTGGTGACGAGTGATCTACATGTGATTTTCCATCTGTGTTGCAGGAGACGATGAAGAAGAAATGGAGCATCAGGAAGAGGGCAAAGAGCACCTCTCGGAAACAGAAGGCAGCGGGGAGGAGGAGCTAGGCAGCGGCCCCATCCCGGCGGCCCCCAAGGCCAAGGCCCAGCCTTGCTCCAGGAGGCTCTTCACTTTCAGCCTTGTGAACTCCTATGGGACGGCTGACATAAATTCCCTTGCAACCGACGGGAAGCTACTCAAACTCAACTGTGAGCACTTCTGGGGCCTTCAGGCTGGGCTGGGGTGCCTGGGATCTGTTTGAAACCCTCTCACTTGCTCAACATGCACTGCTCTGGGTGTTCACTGGTCTCCGTGTAGCTCCAGGAGCAGGGACTTGTGTGATCTCTGGAGTGGAGACCCCCACCCCTTGGGGCTTTTCTCTTTAGAAGGAAGCGGGCCTCCTTCACTGCTCCCTCCTGCACCGGGCTAGTGGTACTTCCTGGGACACGTGTGTGTGTGTGTGTGTGTGTGTGTGTGTGTGTGTGTGTGTGTGTTGGTGGGCGGGGTCCTGGCCACTGAAGCCAGGGGCATTCTACCTCTTGAGCTCTGCCCTCCAACCCTTTCATTTTTTTACTTTGAAACAGGGCCTCAATAAGTTGTTGAGGCTGTTTTTGAACCTGCTGTCCTCCCAAGTGCTGGGGTTTCAGGTGTGTACCACCACACCCAGTGTGTAGGACCACTCTTGGTAGCAGCATTTCCCCAAACTTGAAGCAACTTAGAATAAATACTACTATTTTTTTTTTTAAGGGAGGTTGAACCCAGGGGCTTTTGTGTGCTAGGTAAGTGCTCTCCCACTGTAATCCCAGCCCTGTTTACTTTTTATTTTGAGACAGGGTCTCGTTAAGTTGCCAGCCTCAAGCTTTCTTTTTTTTTTTTTTTTATTTTTTATTTTTATTTTTTTTTATTGCGGTACTGGGGATTGAACTCAGGGGCATTCTACCTCCAAGCTCTACCCCCAAGCCCTATTTTTTATTCTTTATTTTGAAACCGAGTCTCACTAAGTTGCGGAGTGCCTCACTAGGTAGCTGAGGCTGGCCGCGAACCCGGATCCTCCAGTCTCAGCCTCCCGAATGCTGGGATTACAAGTGTGCGCCACTACACCTGGCTCGGCCTCAAGCTTTCAATCCTCCTGCCACAGTTTTCTGAGTAGCTATGATTACAGGTATGCACCTGACTGCATATTTCTTTTTGCTCCATAAAAATACTCATGAATCAGGGTGTGGTGGTGCACGCCTATAATCCCAGCTTTGGGAGGCTGAAATAGGAGAATTGCAGGTTCACAGCCAGCCTTAGCAATTTAGGAAGGCTCTCAGCAACTTGGCCCAGCAGGCAGTGGCCGGTGGAGGGCGAGCAAGCCAGGCTGCTGCCCCAAGGAGGCCCTTTGCCTCCCTCTGGTCGCCTGGAGGGACTCTGCCATTTGTGGCCATTCTGCAGTGCACTGAGTGGCGCTTTGGTCCTCCACAGCTCGATCCACACTGGCCATCGACTGGGACAGTGAAACCCGGAGCCTTTACTACAACGAGCAGGAATCTGAGGTGGGTTGCCATGGCAGCTGGCTGAGGTGTGTGTGCATTTCTGCTCTGGATATAACGAGCACCCTGCTCTACTGGACAGCAGTTTAACAAGTGGAGGATGAAAAGCACCCGAGCTTAGAGGCTCTAGAAAGTAGTATACTCCAAGCGGTGAGCCTCTGTCTCGAGCCTGTAAGTTTCTCCAGCAGAACAAAGCCCTTTGTTTCTCATAGGCCTATGAAAAGCACGTGAGCATGTTGCAGCCTCAGAAGAAGAAGAAGACTGCGGTGGCCTTGAGAGACTGCATCGAGCTCTTCACCACCATGGAGACCCTCGGGGAGCATGACCCCTGGTATGTACTCCCGGCTCTGGCAGGGGTCCCCATGTGCCCTGGGGTCCCAGGTCTGCAGGGGCGTCTGCACACAAGGACTGCTTGTACCTGGACATTCCACTTCCTCACGGAGCCGCCCTGCAGCATAGCCCTTCTGTGGGAGTTGTGTGTTCCACACTAAAAAAGCCATCACCCTGCTGGGCATGCTGATGCACACCTGTAATCCCAGTACTTGGGAGGGTGAGACAGGAGGATCCCATGTTCAAAGCCAGTCTCGGTAACTTATAGAGACCCTCAGCAACTTAGTGAGCCCTGTTTCCAAATGAAAAATAAGTAAATAGAGCTAGGGGTGTAGCTTAGAGGTAGAACACCCCTGGGTTGAATCCCCAGAACCATACACACGCACACAAGAAGCTATCACCGAGCCGGGCATGGATGAGCATGCTTGTAATCCCAGTACTTGGGAGGCTGAGACTGAAGGATCCGGTTTCACAGCCAACCTCAGCTACTTAGGCCCTCCACAACTTAGTGAGACCATGTTTCAAAATAAAGAATGAAAAATAAGACTTAGGGTGTAGCTTGGAGGTAGAATGCCCCTGGGTTCAATCCCCAGTACTGCCGAGAAAAAAAAAGCTATCACCCTGTTTTGGAAGGCAGGTCCCTGTCCAGAAGCAAGTGCTGATTGTTGCCCGCAAAGATGGCAGCTGTTGTGAGCCTGCGGCTGTGCCCCACGCATGAGGGCCCAGGTGGTGTTGCTCCTTGCCTTACCCGCTAAATGGAGGCTTCACTTTTCTCTGCAGGTACTGTCCCAACTGTAAGAAGCACCAGCAGGCCACAAAGAAGTTTGACCTGTGGTCCTTGCCCAAGGTCCTGGTGGTGCACCTCAAGCGCTTCTCCTACAACAGATACTGGAGGGACAAGCTTGACACGGTTGTCGAGTTCCCTGTCAGGTGGGTGCTTGTGGCCGCAGTGTTAGGGAACAGGCTTGCTGAGCTGCTGAGGCTGGCCACAAGCCTGTGATCCTGTCTCAGCCTCACCACACCTGGCATGCTAGGAAGAATTTGAAAACAGGCAGGAAGCCCAGCATGGTGGCTTCTAATTCCAGTACTTTAGAGGCTGAGATAGGAGCATTGCAGGTTCGAGGCCAGCCTCAGCAACTTAGCAAGACTCTCAGCAACCTAGCAAGACCCTGTTTTTTTTTTTTTTTTTTTGCGGTACTGGGGATTGAACTCAGGGGCATTGTACCTCCGAGCTATACCTCTAGCCCTATTTTTTATTCTTTATTTTGAAACCGAGTCTCACTAAGTTGCGGAGTGCCTCACTAGGTAGCTGAGGCTGGCCGCGAACTCGGATCCTCCGGTCTCAGCCTCCCGAATGCTGGGATTACAAGCGTGCGCCACCACGTCTGGTTCAAGACCCTGTTTTGAAACAAAAAGTCAAAATGGCTCGGAAGTAGAATGTCCCTGGGTTCCATCTCCAGTGCCTAGAGGTATATATAGAGAGAAACGGGGGCAAGGCAGTCGACCGGAGCCCTGCACTGTGCAGTGGAGTGCGGACCTGCCAGGGTCCTGTCTTTGAGGTAGTGACTGAAGTTGGTGGCATGTACCTGTAGTGCCAACACTCGGGAGGCGGAGATATGAGAGTCGTTTGAGCCCAGAGGTTTCTTTTTTTTTTTTTTCCGGTACTGGGGATTGAACTCAGGGGCATTCTACCTCCGAGCTATATCCTCAGCCCTGTTTTTTTAAATTCTTTATTTTGAAGCAGGGTCTCACTAAGTTGCGGAGTGCCTCACTAGGTAGCTGAGGCTGGTCGCGAATCTGGATCCTCCGGTCTCAACCTCCCGGATGCTGGAGTTACAAATGTGCGCCACCAGGCCCAGTTGAGCCCAGAGGTTTCTTAGGGTGGTACTAGGGATTGAACCCAGGGGCATTTTACCTCTGAGATACTCCGCCACCCCAACTCTATTTATTACTGGGGATTGAACCCAGGGGCATTCTAGCTGGGGGCTCTGAGCTATCCCCCGCCCCCCCCCCAGCCTTATTTTATTTTATGTTTTATTTTTTGCGGTACTAGGGATTGAACTCAGGGGCATTCTACCTCTGAGCTATATCCCCAGCCCTATTTATTTTGAAATAGGGTCATACTAAATTGCGAAGTGCCTCACTAGGTAGCTGAGGCTGGCCTCGAACCCGGATCCTCCGGTCTCAGCCTCCCAAATGCTGGGATTACAAGTGTGCGCCACCACTCCCGGTTTATATTTTATTTTTATGTTTCTGAGGTGGTCCTTGAACCTGCAATGCTTCTTTCTTAGTCTCCTTACAGGCATGTACCACCACGCCCGGTTTGAGCCCAGTTTGAGACCAGCCTGGGTGGTATTGTAAGACCCTGTATCGAAAATAAATAAGCTGGTTGTGGTGATACATGCTGTAATCCCAGTACTTGGGAGGCTGAGACAGGAGGATCGCAGATTCGAGGACAGCCTACGCAAATAGTGAAGCTCTCATCAACCTAGCAAGACCCTGTTTCAAAAGAAAAATAAAATAAGGCTGGGGGTATGTCTTAGAAGTAGAATGCCCTTGGACTCAATCCCAAGTACCATGAAAATAAATAAATACAATAAAATGTTGTAGAAAAAAGGCTTTCTGGGGACTGTTCTGGGCTTTAGGTTGCTACAGCACCAGCTGTAGTTCTTTTAGTAACAGTTACTTCTGCCTAGCTGCTGGAGGACTCTCTCCCCGGCCCTGGCCTCCCCACTTGGTCTGTGTGTGGTTACCCAAGAGTCTTCTCCCCGTCTCTGGTGTAAATGTGTCGGTGGTCCAGGGCATCTGCCGTGATCTGCTCTATATCTCTTCTCAAACAGTGTTTGAGAGCCTGCCTATCTCTGGCCTGTTGGAGGAACGGGTCACTCTTAACTCCTTTGAGTTTAACCGTTTAAGAGCTTTGCTTGTGTTTTATGCTCAGAGCTCTGAACATGTCGGAGTTTGTGTGTGACCTGTCCGCAAGGCCTTACGTGTACGACCTCATTGCTGTGTCCAACCACTATGGAGCCATGGGAGTTGGCCACTGTGAGTACTGACATCTGCTTCCTTCTGGGGTGTCGAATTGTCTTGGCCAGTCCTCTCCCCAAGTGCCAGCCGTTGCCCCAAGCGCTTGACTCATGACACCACAGGCCTCAAGCGGCAGGCTTTTTCAATAATGCCGCCCCAGCCGGGACGAGACAGGAAGAAGCTGAGACAGGAATTGCAGGTTTGAGACCAGTCTCAGCAATACAGTGAGACTCAGCAAGACTCCGTTTCAAAATAAAAAGAAAATAATAAAATAGGTCTGGGAGTTTAGCTCAGAGGTAGAACAACCCTGGGCTTCAATCCCCTGCAGCACACACACACACACACACACACATACACACACAAATAATAATAATAATGCTGCCCATCCAGGCTCTGTTGCACAGCCCTATAGTACCAATACCTGGGAGGCTGAGACAGGAGGATGGCAGGTTCATGGCCAGCCTCAGCAACTTAGGCCCTCTGCAACTTAGTGAGACCCTGTTTCAAAATAAAGAATAAAAAAATAGGGCTGGGGGTGTAGCTCGGAGGTAGAATGCCCCTGAGTTCAGTCCCCAGTACTGCAAGTAATTATAATCATGCTGTCCCGTGGACTTTTTTTTGTGTGTGTGTGTGTGGTACCTGGGATTGAACTCGGGGACATTCTACCTTCGAGCTATACCCCTAGCCCTGTTTTTTATTCTTTATTTTGAAACCAGGTCTCACTAAGTTGCAGAGTTCCTCACTAGGTAGCTGAGGCTGGCCGAGAACCTGGATCCTCCGGTCTCAGCCTCCCGAATGCTGGGATTACAAGCGTGCACCACCACGCCCGGCTCTTGCTGGGCTTTTAAAATTTGTTCTTTTTCAAAACAGGGTCTTTTTGAAACAGGGTCTCGCTAGGTTGATGAGGGCCTCACTAAGTTGCTGAGGCTGTCGTCGAACCTGCAATCCTCATGTCTCAGCTCCCAAGTACTGGAATTACAGGCATGTCACCACGCTTGACTATGCATGCCTTTTTTTTTTTTTTTCTTTTTTTGTGGTACTGGGGATTGACCCCACGGGCATTCTACCCCCGAGCGACACCCCCAGGCCCTGTTTTATTCTTTATTCTGAAACAGGGTCTCACTAAGTTGTGGAGGGCCTAAGTAGCTGAGGCTGGCTGCGAACCCGGATCCTCCTGTCTCAGTCTCCCAAGTACTGGGATTACAATCGTGTGCCACCACACCCAGCTTTATGCATGCCTTTTTGTAACACTGAAAAGTTAATAGCCTTAGAGACCAAAGATTGACCATCTACTTGATGGCCTTTTTTTCCCCTGTTGTTCTAGGGATTGAACCCAGAGCCATTCTATTTCTGAGCTACAACCCTAGCCCTTTTTTATTTTTTATTTATTTATTTATTTATTTTTTTTGCGATACTGGGGATTGAACTCAGGGGCATTCTACCTCTGAGCTACACCCCCAGCCCTATTTTTTTATTCTTTATTTTGAAACAGGGTCTCACTAAGTTGCAGAGTGCCTCACTAGGTAGCTGAGGCTGGCCGCGAACCTGGATCCTCTGGTCTCAGCCTCCCAAATGCTGGGATTACAAGCGTGCACCACCACGCCCGGCTCCTTTTTTATTTTTTTATTTTCAAGCAATGTGTCACTAAGTTCCTGAAGCTGGCAGTGAACCTGAGAACCTCCTGTCTCTGCCTCCCAAGTACTGGGATTAGACAAGTGTACCACCACTCCAGGTTTGGCATGTTCTTTTTTTGGTGTGTGTGGTACTGAGGATTGAAACCAGGGGCATTTTACCTCTGAGCTACAACCCCAGCCTTATTTTTGTTCTTTATTTTGAAACAAGGTCTCACTAAGTTGTGGAGTGCCTCACTAGGTAGCTGAGGCTGGCCACGAACCTGGATCCTCCTGTCTTAGCTTCTCAAGTACTGGGATTACAACTGTGCGCCACCACACCTAGCTGGCATATTCTTTTGAGAGCTTTGTTTTGCTTAACTCGTAGGTGTATTTTCTCCTTTTATGGGTCGCCTGGCTCTTCGTTGTCATCATTTGTTTTTTTGGTGCACAGGATCAAACCCAGGACCTCATGCATGCTGGGCAAGAATCTTAGTCCCTTGATAAGTCTTTTCTGGATTCGTTTCTGAGAATCACAGTTCAGCACCATTCAAATCATAGACATCTCCATTCTTACCCTTTAGAGTTTTCTGGTGACGGAACAGAATAGGGAAGAAAGGTGAATTGCTTGTTACGGTTGTTAGGACACAGAGAACAGACTGTTTTTAATTCCAATGCTTGTTCTGGTTTAGTGTATTTGGTGGCCGTGTGTGGTGGCGCACACTTGTAATCCTAGTACTTGGGAGGCTGAGACAGGAGGATCACAGGTTTGTGGCCAGCCTCACCTACTTAGTGAGGCCCTCTGCAACTTAGTGAGACCCTGTTTCCAAAAAAAAATCAGGAATGTACTTAGTGCAAGCCTCACCAGGTGCGTCCCTGTGACTGCTACTAGAGTGTTTTGTTTATTGCTTGGCAGACACTGCATATGCAAAGAACAAACTGAACGGGAAGTGGTATTACTTTGATGACAGCAATGTGTCCCTGGCCTCTGAGGACCAGATAGTGGTGAGTATGCCGCTCGGGCCCCTGGCTCTTCCCCGTTACTCCCTTAATGGTGGGAGCTGGGAGGGTCTCTCAGGCCAGGCATGCTTTGTCAGTCATGCCAGTGTGTCCCGGAGGTGGCAGATGGTAGAGTTGATTGAGATTTCCTGGAGCTTTTTCCTAAAGGAGCAGCTCAGTTTCCCTCGGGGTTCTGTGTTGGGACACACGTGCAGCAAGAGGGCAGGCCCCCGAGAGTGTTGAACAGTGAGAGAGGCGCCTCAGTGACGGACTGTCCTCTCGTTCAGACGAAAGCCGCCTACGTGCTGTTTTACCAGCGTCGGGAGGAGGAGTGTTTTAAGGCACCTTCGCTCACCAGCTTCCCCGGTCCCTCTGACGGGGGCACCAGGCCCAGCGGCTCGCAGCAAGGCCTGGGCGAGGATGAGGCCTGCAGCATGGACACCAACTGACGCTGACCCAGGGGCCCTGCCAGCCCGGTGCCAGCGTCGCTCCAGGAGGAGGTTTCTGCATTCAGAAAGCCGCTTGTGCTCAATCCAAAACAGACAAGGAAATTCCCTTTTATGAACTGAAGAAAAACACAAAAAGCCCTGTTTCTTCAGAAGGGCTATGTCAAGAGGCTGAATTATTTTTCTTTTTAAGCAGGTGGTGAGCTAAGGACGGGTGAAAATGGGGTGGGGGGCACAGTGGACTGTGTCTGATGGATTCCAAAGAGCCAAGAGGAGCACGCTGGGACTGAGTGTGGTGGCCACCCGCCTGCGGGCTGCTCTGAGCTCCTGGATTTCTGGTTCTGGTCCCCACATATACTGGTCACCCCAGTAGTCTGGGCCACAGTAAACCGACCTCAAGTAAATTCGATGTTGTCCCCTTGTCCTTTGCGGTTCACTACAATGGGTTCATAGTTTCCTAAGTTTGCCACTGAAGCCCATTTCGTTTTGCCCTTGAGTCTTTTTGGAATTTCCTCTTGGTAATGAAATGAAAATCCTTAGTATAGGGACCTCCTGCCCCTCAACCTCCCATGACACCTAGCAGTTCTGTTTTGTCCCCACTGCCCATGAATTGAGACAGATTCCATGTGGAACTTTTATTAGATATCCTTAAGGCGTTCACAAAACTGCGGGCCTGCCCGGGGCCACTGGTTTCTTGGGAGCAGCACCTTGGAGGGAGCTGTCTGGCGCTCGCCCCTGAGACTCGGGTACCTGGGGCCTGGCGTTGGCAGCAGCCCAGCCCGAGCGCCGCCCCCCGCGACCCGAGCCCTCCCCGCGCCCCCACCACGCGCCGAGGGCCTGACCTTTAACCTGGGCGGGCGCGGTGACGGTTGGCGTCGCTGTCCACTGGTGAGGACGGGAGGGCAAGGACTGGGGTGCGGGGCGGCGGCGGGTGCAGGCGGGCAGGGCACCCGACCCGAGGCTCCTCTGCCGGATCGGATCGGATCGTCCTCCCCTGAAGAGCGAGCAATCGAGCGAGCGGGCGTGGGCGGCCGGGTGGCCCTGGGGAGGCCCGAAGGGGAGGCCGCCCGGCCTCGAGTCCAAGGCCGCATGGCAGCCTCAACTGTACCACCCTTCAGATGCCCGGTGCGTCTCCAGTGCGTTACGTGGTAAAGACATGGTCGCTTTTAGGGGAAATGTCTGAAAAACTAAGAAGATGCAGAAAGGAGCTGACGGCGGCCATCGACCGGGCCTTGGAAGGAGTCAGCCATTGCCAGGAGTGCGCAGGCCCCGCAAGGCCCGAGCCCAACGCCGCCTCGCCCGCGCTCTCTCTGCCGCTGCACGGGCTCCTGTGCCGGGGACACTCGCCCGGGGCCTTCACGCCCTACCCCGCCCCCGCCCTGTGCCCCAAAAGGAAACCTCTGAGCAGCAAGGAAAACGTGCTGATGCACCCCGCCGTCTCGGCACCCGAAAGACAATTTTGGAGAGCTGCTGCAGGAGATGGGGAAGCCTGGAGGAAAGAAAGTTTAAGGTGATTCTATTTTTATAGTTCAGTAGCTACAAGTAAGGAGACTCTCATAGCTGGGTGCTGTGGCGCACGCCTGTAATCCCAATACTTGAGAGGCTGAAACAGGAAGATTGCAGGTTTGAGGACAGTCTCAGCAACTTAGTGAGACCCTGTTTCAAAATAATAAAATAGGGCTGGGGGTGTGGTGTGAAGGTAGACACCTCTGAGTCAATTCCCAGTACAGGGGGAAAAAATCATTCTGAAAAAATCTATTGACTATCCTAGATTCTGTTCGTGACCAGGACTCTTGTGATCTCTAATACTATTTGGAGGTTCACACACATTCTTCAGAATCTGGCCCAGAAAACATTTGTGTATGTGTTTAGGTTGAGGGCCTCGTTGTCAGTCCTGGATGTCAAATCAGTCAGGGAAACCACTCTAGTACCCAAAGGGATAGTGAGTATTAAATTACCTGATTTTAAAAAGTAACCTTATTTTTTATGCTGTAGAAACAAAAACCTCAATTCCATCTTAACTCTTGTGTTTGTTCCTGAGTACTGAGGCCTTTGGCCACATTAGGGAGGGGCTGAATCAGCGCTGGCTCATCCCAGCTCCTCTCCCCTTTTCTAAAGGTTTTTGAACTTGTCACCATATTAAATCTCCCCTAGGCCTCTTCTCTCAATTAGGTTTGAACTGCCTGGGTCTAGGCACCTTGACTTAGAGTGGGACACCCATGCAACTTCAGAGTCCTGCTGTCTTGCCAGGTGTGGTGGCTGGGATAATGCAAGAGGATCTCAAGTTCTTGGCCAGGCTGGGCCATTTAACCAGATCCTGTCTCAAAAAATAAGAGCCAAGATGGGCGCAGTGGTGAATGCCTATGATTCCAATACTTGGGAGACTGAGAAAGATGGCAGGTTCAAGGCCAGCCTCTGCAATTTAGCAAGAATAAGCAACTTAGTAAGAACCTGTTTAAAAAAATAAGTAAATAAAAAGGGCCAGGGGATAGCTCAGAGATAGAAGGCCCCTGGGTTCAATTCCCAGTACCACAAAATAAGAGCTGGATGTAGTGGCACAAACTGTAATCTCAATATTTGGAAGGCTAAGACAGGATTATTGAAAGTTTGAGGCCAGTGTGCAGTAACTTAGCCAGGCCTTGTTTTAGAATAAAAAGGGAGCTAGGTACGGGGACACATGCCTATAATCCCAGTACTTGATGAGATAGGAGGATCCCGAGTTTGAGGCCATCCTCCGCAACTTAATGAGACCTTGCTTTGTGTGTGTGTGTGTTACTAGGAATTGAACCTAGAGGTGTTCTACCTCCAAGCTACATCCCCAGCCCAATTTTGTATTTTTATTTATTTTTTGCGGTACTGAGGATTGAACCCAGGGGCATTCTACCTCCGAGCTACACCCCCAGCCCTATTTTTTCTTCTTTATTTGGAAACAGGGTCTCACTAAGTTGCAGAGAGCCCAAGTAGCTGAGGCTGGCTGCGAACCCGGATCCTCCTGTCTCAGCCTCCCAAGTACTGGGATTACAAGCGTGTGCTACCACGCTTGGCTTCGAGACCTTGTTTAGAAAATAAAAAAAGGGCTAGGGGTGTACTTTGGAGGTAGAATGCCACTGGGTTCAATCCCCACTGCCAAAAGATAAAAGGGGCCAGGGGTACAGCTCAGTGGTCAATCCTGATGGGGGCAGGCTGCCCTCCTGGCTGTCAGCAGCAGGGGAGCACAGGAGTGTCCACCTGGCTAGGCCCTGCACAGTGCGCTGGTGCTCGGGAGCCCTGGCACAGCCTGTGGTGCGGGCGAGCCATGACCGTGCACCAGTCCATTTCTTCACTGGCTTAGCGGTCTTCGGGTATCTTCCACTCAGCATAAAGTACAGAGGTTACCAGTGAACAGTGTTCAGGTTATCTAACACTGAGTTCCCCTCCAGTATTTTCTTGAAAGAAGAGCTAATCTCCCACCTTTTCCCCTGCCCGGGAGCTGCAGGAAAGATATGGAGAGAGATGTGAAAGTTGACTCCAACCTTCTGCTCCTCACCAGTTCTAGCCAGGAGGTCACGAAGGATCTGCTGGACATGATCGGTGAGTTGAGAGGGCGGCAAGCCCCCTGCAGGAGGAGTCTGGCTTAGATGGAAAGCGCTCTTACCACCTGTTGATTCGGTAGCTTTGCTTTGCTCATGGCGGACTCTGCAGGGAGCCGCAAATTAAGTCAAACCCTGTCCCTGCTCCACAGAACTGGTGGCGGAGTGAGGCCACACACTGATGTCTAGTTGGAGCAAGTCCCTGAATGCCGGGATGGCAGCCCCAGCACTTGGCGCTCGAGCTTAGATGTGAGGGGAACGAGGCAGAGGCAGAGGAGGAGGGGAGTCCAGCGGGGTGGGTGACAGGAAAATGGGAGAAAGATCTGAAGCTAAAAGCCGACTCCACCTGAGAAGGCTGCTGTCGACACAGTAGCATAAGAGGACTTTCTCTCGGGCGCTGGTTCTACACAGTCTGCACATTATGTGTGTGAATTCTGTGTGACCTATTTTTAAATGACTCATGCTAACCAGGCACAGTAGCACACACCTGTAATCCCAGTATCTGGGAGGCTGAGACAGGAGGATTGCAGGTTGGAGGCCAGCCTAAGCAACTTAATGAGACCCTGTTTCAAAATAAAAAGGGCTACAGATGTAGCTCAGAGGTAGATGCTCCTGGGTTCCATTCCAGTACAAAATACACAAACACACACACACACACACACACACACACACACACACACACGAAAGAAAAGACTCAGGCTGCAGAGTCCTAGTTCAGGATTCCATGGGTGCTGCCTGAGCCCTGGGCTCTGTGAAGGGAAACTGTGACAACCTGCGGCTGCAGTGGACTGAGTCTCCTCAGCCGCCATAGCAAGGGTCCTGCTGCCTCTTCCCACCACCTGGTCAGCCCTCACCAGGCAGCACCGCCATTACCTGCGGCTGGCACGTCCTCCCTGGAGCCAGGGACTTCCCCGGGAGCAGGCGTGGGCGCGTCTGTGTCCTCCGGCATGCGGTGACTAGGGAGCTGGCCCAATCGGGGTGGGGTGAGGCGTGGAGGGGAGGGCGCCGCACCCGCCTTGGCACCTGGCGGCCTGTGTGCGCTGGGGCGGAGTGCCCTGCTCCTCGAAGTCCCTGCGCAGTGACTGCCCGTTTGTAGTTTTCAACTTGTGCCTGCAGTGTCTTAAGAAGTCTCTCCTAGGAATTGTAAGGCTCCGTGTTCTTGTCTTTAAGACCATACAAGCATCCGAACTATTGAAGAGTTGGCTGGAAAACTGGAGTTTGAAAACGAGTTGAACCGCGTGTGTGGTCGCTGCCAAGACTCGCCCTTCCAGGAGGAAGCCTGGGCCCTGCTGGTGGGTGAGAGCCCCCCGGAGGCCTCGGACGCCGACCCCGGCGGCCTCAAGCAGGCTTTCGACGACCAGAACATCGTGGAGACGGTCCTGGACCTGGAAGAGGACTACAACCTGCCGGCCTCCTTTAGATACCAGCTGGAGTGAGGAGCGGCGCTCTGCAGGGGTGGCGGCGCACCCGGCTGCGGGGCGCACCACACCCTCCCTCCGCCTTACTGTGACCCTTGGTGGCCCAAGAGCCTCGCTTCTGTATTTTGTAGCTTTGAGATGTTTTTACTGTTGGTTTTTTTTGACTTTTCTTGATATCAGTTTTTTTGTTTTTTAATTACTGTTCAATATACCCAGTGCCCAGGGCAGGTGTGGGCTGTGCCTCTGCCGTGTGTCTTTTCCATAGGCCCTTGCTGCCGGTGTGGTGACTCATACCTGGAATCCTGGTACTTGGGAGGCTGAGACAAGAGGACTGCAGGTTTGAGGCCAGCCTCAGCCACTTAGTAAGACCCAGTTACAAAATAAAACAGACTGGGGGTGTCTCTCAGAGGTAGAAGCCCTGGGTTCAACCTCCAATACTAAGTAATTAAAGTGTGGGAGCCACAATGAGGGCGGGCTCTATGCAGCTCAGCCACACAGAAGAGCCCGGCCCCGGCGAGAGCTGCCTGCCCCCCACCCCTGCCCTGCAGGAGCCTGGTCCCCTCCCGACAGGACGTGCCCCCGAGGACTCCCTTCACGCACCCCAGCTGAGGGCAAAGGGAGGCAGAGGTAAGTACAGCTCGGCCCCTGCACCTCCATACCTGAAGCTCATCTGCCCGCTGCAGCCGGGAATGGAGCCAGGGGCCGGGCCGCTGTCCGGGGGGCCAGAACAGCTGCAGGAGCAAGCCTGTCATCCCACTGCCCAGGAGGCTGAGGTGGGAGGATGGCAGGTTCAGGTACAGCCTCAGCAACTGAGCAAGATCCTATTTCAAATAATAATAAAAAAAAGTACTGGGTATGTAGCTCAGAGGTAGTATACCCCAGTACCAGAAAAACAAACACAAAAAACTGAGCTGACTCCAGCCCTACCCTTGAGAAGAAAGGCATCACCAGAAATTACTGGGACAAATATTTCAAAACCAGGAAATGGAGTAAGCTGTTGGGCAAGTTTTGATGTCAGAAACTGAGTCTCAGGGAAATGCCCACTTCTGAGCTCATCAGGGAGGCTGAGGATGAGGGCAGCCCTAGCTGGCTTTTATTGTTTTGGTAGTGGGGATTGAACCCAGGGCCAGTTTACCTCCAAGCTACACCCCAGCCCTCTTATTTTTATTTGGAAATGGTCTTGTTAGGTTGATGAGATTATCACTACTTGCTGAGGCAATCCTTGAACCTGTGATCCTCCTGTCTCAGCTTCCCAAGTACTGGGGTTACAGGTGTGCTCTGGGCTGTTGATAAAACCCTAAATCAAGCCGGATGTAGTGGCGCACGCTTGTAATCCCAGCATTCGGGAGGCTGAGACCGGAGGATCCAGGTTTGCGGCTAGCCTCAGCTACCTAGTGAGGCACCCCACAACTTAGTGAGACCCTGTTTCCAAATAAAGAATAAAAACTAGGGCTGGGGGTATAGCTTGGAGGTAGAATGCCTCTGAGTTCAATCCCTAGAACCGCAAAAAACACACAAAAAAACAAAACCTAAATCTAAGCCCAGCAAACCTGTAATCCCAGTGCTCGGGAGGCTGAGACAGGAGGATTGCGGGGTTGAGGCCAGTCTCAATAACTTAGGCCATTTCAAAGAAATAATATGGAACCTGGCGTAGTGGTGCACACCTGTAACCCCATTACTTGGGTGGCTGAGATAGAAGGATCACAGGTGTGAGGATAGACCCTGTTTCCAAATAAGAAAATCGGGCTGGGGGAGTAGCTCAAAGGTAGAATGGCACTAGGTTCAATCCTCAGTTCCTCAGTACCACAAATAATAAAATATCGGATTGGGGGTGTAGCTGAGTGGTAGCACGCCCCTGGGTCCAATCCCGGGTACCACACACGCACGCAGATGCTAAGCTTCAACAAGGAGCTGGCGGAGCTGCTGGCAGAGCACCCACCTGGCCAAGGGCCCTGACATGAGGCTGGCAGCACACTCCAGGACAAGCCGTCACCACAGGTCTGGCAATTTCCTGGGCTTAAGAAGGCCATGCTCCACCACCCACTGAGCCGAGCTCAGCCCAGCCCTGGTGGGGTTCACCAGTGCCCCACACGCTTGTGAGAGGACACGGCCACGCAGAGGCTTTGTCCCTGCTCAAGGTAGAGGCCGGTTCTTAGGCTCCTGTGCCCTCGGCTGCCCCTGCTCAGGTGGAAGTGGGTGGTCTGCAGGGAGAGGGTCAGAGAGCAGATCTCCAGCCAGCCACTTCTGAAATTACGTGTGGGTTAGATGCTTTCCCATAGGGGAGGTAGGGCTCACTTCCTGGCCCCCCTTGCCCCATCACCACCCTTCAGGTTGAGCAGGACTTAGTGACTCTCTTCTAAAGACTAAAGGAGCCGGGCGTGGTCGCGCACACTTCTAATCCCAGCATTCGGGAGGCTGAGACCGGAGGATCTGGGTTCGAGGCCAGCCTCAGCTACCTAGTGAGGCACTCCGCAACTTAGTGAGACTCGGTTTCAAAATAAAGAAGAAAAAATAGGGCTGGGGTGTAGCTCAGAGGTAGAATGCCCCGAGTTCAATCCCCAGTACCCAAAAAAAATAGAGACTAAAGGAAAGAAAAATCATGAACTTACAGTGGGGAAGACTGCAGCCACTACTTTAAGGATGTGATGGAAGTTGACATCCCACAGGTGTCGTGATCACACAAACCTTGACGGGATGTGAAGAGTGGGTTTTTTGTTGCAGTACTGGGGATTGAACCCAGAGGGATTCTGCCCCCAGCCCTATTTTTTATTCTTTATTTTGAAACGGTCTCACTAAGTTGTGGAGGGCCTAAGTAGCTGAGGCTGGCCGCGAATCTTCAATCCTGTCTCAGCCTCCCAAGTACTGGGATTACAAGCGTGTACCGCCACGCCCGGTGTGAAGAGTACTTCTAAAACCCATACCCCTAGCTGGGTGTGGTGGCGCACGCTTGTAATCCCAGCATTCGGGAGGCTGAGACCGGAGGATCCGGGTTCGAGGCCAGCCTCAGCTACCTAGTGAGGCACTCCGCAACTTAGTGAGACTCGGTTTCAAAATAAAGAATAAAAAATAGGGCTGGGGGTGTAGCTCAGAGGTAGAATGCCCCTGAGTTCAATCCCCAGTACTGCAAATAAATAAATAAATAAATAAATAAATAAATAAATAAATAAAAGCCATATCCCATACCCAGTGTGGTGGTGCACGCCTGTAATCCCAGTACTTAGGAGGCTGAGACCAGAGGACCTGGGTTCTCAGCCAGCCTCAGCTACTTAGTGAGGCCCTCTTCAACTTAGACTCTGTTTCAAGATAAAGAATAAAAAGTAGGACTGGGCATGTAGCTTGGAGGTAGAATGCCCCTGAGTTCAATCCCCAGTGACACACACACTCCAGTCCAGAACCATGAGGCAAATGTCAGACAGACCCAGACTAGAGGACATGCAGGATCCCTGGCCAGACTCAAGACTGTCATGGTCTTGAAAAACAAAAAACTCTCAAGAGATCAGTAAGGACTAAGAAGACACAATGACTAAAGAGAATGTGGACTCCTGGGCTGCTTTCTAGAACCAAAGGAGGACATCACTAGAAAAATTAGTGAAATCCAACCAAAGTCTAGAGTTTAGTGAATTGATGTCAATTTCCTATTTTGACAGACACACCCCAGTTAAGTAAGATACTAACACTGGGGAAGTTTGGTGAAAGGTATATATGAACTCGCTATCTACAATTTTTCTATAAATCTAAACTTATTTCAGAATTTAAAATTTAGAGCTGGGCAGCATTCGGGAGGCTGAGACCGGAGGATCCGGGTTCGCGGCCAGCCTCAGCTACCTAGTGAGGCACTCCGCAACTTAGTGAGACTCGGTTTCAAAATAAAGAATAAAAAATAGGGCTGGGGGTGTAGCTCGGAGGTAGAATGCCCCTGAGTTCAATCCCCAGTACCACAAAAAAAAAAAAAAAAAAAAAAAAAAAAAA
>PVLC010025024.1:0-24089 GCA_004027655.1 Graphiurus murinus
TCATTACTATTGAGTTCTTAATATATTCCATATACTAGTCTTTCATCAATATGTGATTGGCAAATATTTTTCTCCATACTCAAGTTAATTACCACATTTGTTACTTCTAGATATTCTTTTTTGTCTTTTCTTTGTGGTGAAAACATTTAAGCAAAGTATAATTTCAGTACAAAATAATTTCAAGTGTAATATTCAGTAATGTTAACTATAGTGACCATGCTGTATATTAGTTCCCCTGAACTTATTCATCTTGCAACTGGAGCTTTGTATCTGCTAACCAACACTTTCCCTTTCTTCCCATCCTCCAATTCCTGGTAGCCATCACTCTACTCTGTTTGAATTCAACTTCTTTGGGTGGAGGGGAGAAAGGTGAGATCATGCAGCATTTGACTTTGACTTATTTCATTTAGCATAATGCCTTCAAAATTCATCATGTTTTCACAAATGGCAGGATTTCCTTTCTTTTAATGGCTGAAAAATATTCAGTTGTATATTTATATACCATAATTTCTTTATCCATTGTAGATAATTTTTTGTATAATCTGTGGGTTTTTTTTTTTAAAGTCATTTTTTGATAAAGAGTCTCACTGAGTTGCATTGGCTGGCCTCAAATTAGCGATACCCCTGCTTCTCCCTCCCTAGTAGCTGGTATTACAGGTATGCAACACAATGCCCAGCTGCTATGGGATTTTTTTATAGAAAGTTTTGAAACATAGGTTGAGGTTTAATTTTTTCACTTATGAATGTCTAGTTTTTAATAATATAATTTGTTCAAAAGGCTATCTTTGCATCTTTGAATTTTCTTTTACATATTTGTCAAAAATCATGTTGGCACATTTGTGAAGGTCTTTTTGTGCATTCTCTTTACTGTCTTTCTGCCAATACTTAGTGGGAGAAGTAGTCAAAAGTACAGGTGTCAGAGTTTCCTAATATCACCTTCATGGTTTGGAGATTGCTAGGAGAACTCATAGGACACAGTATCTGATTGTACTCAGGTTAAGACTTACTGCAGCAATGGGATATATATATATCCCATTATATATATATATATATATATATATATATACATATATATATATATTTATATTTATATTTATATATATATTTATCTCCACACATACATACATATGTGCATGCATACATACATACATGCACATATATGCACACAACCATATTATTAAACTATTATTAATAGGAAAAGGTAGAAAAATTCCCTTTCAGGTTTCTTTAAACTATCTCCTTTTCACAAAGGGTCATACAGAGTGCATTCTCCCAGCAATGAGAATGCCATAACTTGGGTGTGATGTTGCTGTCCAGGGAAGGTCATTCAGTGCTCCAAGATTTTATTTGGGAGCAGATCTAGAACCTCTGTCCTAGCATACATCAAATTTCCAGACACCCAACAGATGAACAGGTGTTCAGCCTAAACCATATTATTTATACAGTCTGTACACAATTAGGCACCCTTATCATTTAGGAAGAAATGCTGTCAATGTAAGGAACTGTTTTCCCTCCACATTCCTGGCCAACCAAGGGCCAGTGTGGCATCAATAGGCTTTTCGAAAGACAGATGCCTCAGGCCTGCTATATTAACTCTTCAGAAAGTAGGTGTGTTCTATCTTCCCTGAAGCAGGTGTTGTAATACAGTTTTGTAATTCAAAACCTCTTAAAGAAGCAGTTAATGTAACTAGAATGCTACATGGAAAAAACAAGCAGGGGTCAAAACCCCAAAGATTACATATTCAGTATTCTCGGTGACTGCATGTCTCCACAAACTTTCCGAGTATTTGTGTGAGTTGCCTACTGTGTAACAGCAGCAAGACAAAAACAACTGTGTAGAGGAAGCAAAGGGAAGGGGGAAAAATGGCAAGTAATGGTCCTAAGAACTGTATCTTGGATGGTTCTAAGAGCGGAAACATGGTGTGTGATCATATTTTAAAGGAAGAATCTCCACTTGTAGTGGAGGATGCCATGAATAGATCTTAACAGTTAAAACTGGTCAATAGCTGTTTGTTTTAACTTTGTTCCCAAAGAGAATGAGAATCACAGCATTAATGATTCTTTTAGTTATAGAGATGTTTTAGGATTATTTTGGAAAATCCTATTATCCAGGGTAAGATAAAGGTGAAATAATAAAAGTAATACATAAAGATTGGAAATACCATGAGAAATTGCTTGTAAAAATAAAATTCTTCTAAAAATTATATTACATATAGATTTGATATCTTTTTCTTTTTAAATTTCAACTTTCTGCAGTAGTTAATCTTTCTCTTTAAATGAACTTTAAAAATTTATGATCTCTGTGAAGGTTGCCTTAATTTCCACTTGTTTTAACAAATTGCCACAAATGTAGGAGATTAAAAACAACAAAAATTTATTCACTAGCTGAGCATGGTGGTACACACTTGTAATCCCTGCACTTGAGAGGCTGAGACAGGAGGATTGCAGGTTCAAGGACAGCCTCAGCAAGTAGTGAGACTCATCAATTTGGCGAGACTCTGTTTCAAATTAAGAAATAAAAATTGGGCTGGAGGTGTAGCTCAAAGGTAGAATGCCTTGGGTTCCATTTCCAGTACCAAAAATAAATAAATAAATAAATAAATAAATAAATAAATAAATAAATAAACAAACAAACAAATACATAAATACATAAATATATAAATATAAAATAAAAAAAGTATTCACTTACAGTTCTAGAGGTCAGAATCTAAGTGAGTCTTATGGGGCTAAAACCAAGGTATTGAAAGGGCTACTTACTTCATATTCTGCATTAGTCTTTATGGAACAGTAATGGCTTTAGAGCATTATTATTTTCAAGTATACCTTCTTGTTATTTTTGCCCACACATTTGAAATAATTATTTTTTTTTGACTGATCTTCCAGATGTATGTAACAATATATTTTTACTGTCTTATCTGGTATTTTTTGAATTCTTTCTTACACTGTTGTCATTGCTGTGAATTTTTTTTGGGGGGGAGGGTGTGGGGTGTGTGGTTAGGACGATACAAAGAAGAAACCCTTAAAGTACATAGCAGTGTAATCTTTTCTAGGACCTGGTCCTTGTACATTTCTATTCACAAAATTGATTGTTTTAAAAATTAACTTTCTCTAAAGGGATTCACTGAGAAATCAAAATGCCAATTTATTGTAAAAAAGCAATTACCAACTAATAAGCAAACCAGCATGAATTTGCCAAGAAATCTGTACAGATTAAAAAAAAAATAGGTCACGGACTGTTGAATGATGATGATGTAAATGATAATTATCATTTATTGAATTCCACTTAGAGTAATCTGTCTTCTGGACATTTCTAGGTCTCTTACACATATTCTCCCTCATTAGTGCTGTTTTCCCAGACTTGATTTTGTTCTCTACCTTCCTGTTAGTACACTCCCCTGAAACTCAGTGCAATATAATTGAGGAGACTGAAGCTTTCTTTTCAGTAATCACTGATGTTGCACCCTGCTCAATGAGCTTAGAACTTAGTTCCTAAAACATAGAGCAGCAGATTATTTATAAGTAAATCTCTTAGTGTGAGTTACATCTGCCTATAAGCAGTTTATGTTTTGATCCTTATAAGTTTCAATTTCGAAGGTAAAATTTTCTGACCTTCCTGTCCAATTCAAAAGTGTTCCCTAGTTTATAATATAGTCGTTTCTGTATTAATAACTTACCTTTGGCAGTGCATGACACATTTCTTTTAGGATATTAACATGTTATACATATGGAGTGTTTGCAGAAACATTCCCACCACTACATGTTTTCCTGTGGCTTTCATATGGGTAAATTAGTTTGAAATTCTCATTGAGGGCAGCCTTTAAGGGCTGGTACTCTAGAGGAGTGATGGGGAAATCTACTGTCACTATGTTGGTAATGCTGGAAAGATTTGTGGACTTAAGTTATGCTCACTCCCTTCAGTCACACTCAGCCCCTTTCCTTACTTATCAACTTTCCCTGACTCCAATTGAAATGTACACAAAACTTGGTGCCCAGGCTGCCACTTTAATTTGATTTATTTTACCCTAGCCACATATCTGATCCTAGTTATATTACCTTTGAAATTTGAAATACATCTAAGTTTCTGCTTCTGTCATTTTCATTCATTTTAGTCCCTGCACTTCTATACCTAAGTGTATGTACTCTGAGAAGAAGATAGTTTAGGCTTAAAATAAAATGAGTGCCATAGATCGTAATGTATTTGAAAGCATCTCAAATTTGGATTTTGTTTCCACTTTCTTCCATTTTGTTAATGCTGACATTAAGTAACTATTGTAGTAACATAACACTTGTTAGTTTCATATTTCTTATGATTCTGAAAGACTCCTATAAAGAGAAAAATGAAAGTAAATAAAATATAATCTATTTTGTTTCCATTAATATATTTACTTCTTATGGAAATTAAAATAATTTATATATAATATATTCTCTTTTAGTATTGTGCTTCTGCTAAGCCAAAAACAGACTCTTGAAGAGCTGAAACAATCAGTCCAGCACCTGAAATGCACCGAGGCAAAGTTTGCAGCTCAGAAAGAATTACTAGAGCAAAAAGTACAAGAAAATGATGGGAAAGAGCCGCCTCCAGTAATAAATTATGAAGAAGATGCACGATCAGTCACATCTATGGTAAGCTAAAGAGCAATCCAGTGAGAAGCCTGAAGAGTAGAGTCTAGGTAATGAGTGTATACATTCGTTCTGGTTTGCTGTAACAATTTATTACTCTTGTTAATATGCAGGTCCTATTAAACTTGTTTGTAAATGCAGAGTAGACTTTTCAGTCACCTCAGGTCACCTGGAGAGCACTTTCAGGAACCACCTGTAGAGTCAGAGGAAAAAAATCTCTTCTCTTGCCTTCAAAACTGAAAAGAAAGACTGTAATTGATTTTATTCCTGGGAGACATCAGGAAGGTAGGGTGTTATTCTTAAGATAGAAGTAAGAAATATGGAGAAAGATAATTATTTTTTTCTACTTAAGAACAGTAGAATCTTATTTACCTTTGATTGATGGTGTGTTTATTATTTTCCAATACAAAATATAGATTTAGTTTAAAAAATTTTTGCTCATAAATATTATTCTTAATGCATTTAAATTCACCTACTCAAAATTCAATTTTACTTTGTATACTTTATTAACTATTTAAGAATGCCTAGTATAAATTCTCCCTCTCTCTCTCCCCTTCCTTCCTTTCTTCCATATCTATCTTATCTCTATCTATTATCTATCTATCTATCTATCTATCTATCTATCTATCTATCTATCTATCTATGTATCTACCCATCTATCTATCTATCTATCTATCTATCTATCTATCTATCTATCTATTCTATCTTTATTTATCGATCTATCATCTATCTATCTATTATGTTGTTGGTTTTCACTGAGAGGTGGCTTTGTCCAATAGTCCAATACGGGTATTTCCAGACATTTTTTGTTGCAATAACTATAGGGTGCTATTGGTATCTAGAGGATGTTAAATGTCCTAAGGTGCACAGAACAGCCCCTCCATGCACATCCCCAGTGAAAACTATCCAGCCACAGATGTCAAGAGTGCCGTGATTGGAATAGCTTGAGCTACAATCCTTATTTTTTTTGTTTGTTTGTTGTTGATATTTTAGTAATTTTTAGTTTATGGTTTTAAATAGTATAATTTGATTGTTAAATAGATTCAAATGTTTCCATAGGAAAGAAAACTCCATTTTAAACTGTGATAAATGTGGAAATGAATATGAAATGTTTAATATATTGTGGTTATTGGTATTTTTGTTATTAACTGAGCCATACTAACCTACACATCACTTTGTGAATTATGATTCCTTGCTCTTCAATACTATCCTACCTACAAAGATATTAGCAAATGTATTAGATTCTCTTTCTTGCTTTATGACTCTGGATAACTGTTTGGCATATATATTCTTTAAGAAGAGCTTCTTGAATCTTTCCTTTTACCTTTTAGAATCCTTAAATCTTTTGCTCTTTGGGTGTGCATTACAGTATTTCTCTGTCTTTATGTGGGTGTGGAATTGATTAATTAGTTAATGGCTTGACTTAGTGGCTGATTGGCTTATAATGACTAATTTATTTTCAGTAATTTTATGTGTAGATAACCCATGCTGGCATTATGATAGAATAATAGATATTAAATATAACAGTTAATTCTCATTTTATTAAGAATTTGCAATCATTTGAAGTTTAATCTTTTATAATCATTGAAGAAAAGCCTTGTTCACCAAATGAATTGAATAAACAATGTTTTAGAGGGAGTTTATAATAAAGCTTAAGAGAACAAACTATTTTTTCCCACTTTCAAGTTTTTCTCTTATACCCAATAAGTAAGTGGTGATAATACCTTGTTAATTTTTACAAAATGATAGCTCATGCCTGCAATTTCGGTACTTGGGAGGCTGAGACAGGAGGATCACAGGTTCAAGTAATATAGTATTGCAGTGGATTGGCTTTAATATTTTCATGGTAACTGACAGGCATAATGATGCTTCCTGATAAGTGGGTGGATATGATGGTGATAAAGGTTCTGCAAATGTTCTCTTCTGATTTCTTTGAATTCTCTGTGAAGTAGAAGTCAAGGTCATTGGCTAAGAGTGAAAGTGTGGGAAGAGGTATTGGATGTTTGAAGAACAGGAGAAGGGGTGAAGTCATCTTCTAGGGGAATGAGAGAATGAATGGATTAGGACAATATAGTGTAATTGCTGGGTAGCAGTAAGGGTTCAGTTGAGGTTGTGGTCCTGCATCATACAACCTAGAATATACGGAGTACCATACATTACTGTGACCACAAATTTAACATAGGACTTTTCAGCGTGATTGTGGTTTTTTTTTTTTTTTTTTGCATGATTGTATTTTGTTTTTCTATGAAGTGTGTTCAGCCAAATTGACATGCTACAGAGTAGGCTGCCTAGAGAGTTGAATTTATTTAAGGCTGTAGTTTGCTAGGTATGTATCATGAATGAAGTAAGAAAGGGGCAAACGAGGAAAGTTTCATATAAGAAAGTGACTCTAATGATTGACTCAAGAATTTAAACTGTGTAAGGTAGAGGCAAAATATCAAGAAGGGAGTGGTAGTTAAAAAAAGTGATAGGATCAGTTTATTGGAGGCTCAGACTGGGTAAACAACAGATTGTAAACATTTTAAGTGTAAAACTTTAAGTAGCAATATTTATCTTCCCGATGTCAACTTAGAGTTTAAGAAAAAGTGTTTTTGGAAGATAGGTTAAATCATTTGGTGGTGACATGATCGGTTAGATAACAGAATTTTAAATTTTTTATATTTACCACTATTTTTTCTCACCAGTGACTTTATTAGCAGAATCAATAATAAAAGTAAAATACCTGTAAGGGAATATAATGAGCAATATTAACCTTATGTCTATCATAACAATAAAAACTTGCCATTTTATAAGTCTTAAAATTATTTAAAAATAATTTTGGTTTATTTGAGAGTATTTATAAGCCTTAAAATTAAACCTAGAAAGATTAGAGCTTTCATTTATACACTGAAGCTTACAGACTCCTGGAAGAGACTAAATTCATTTGAACTTTGGCAGTGTTTTATTAAAGAGGAAGAAATGAATGGTAAGGTATGTATCTTTAGTGCATTTAGAGAAAATGTCTTTGAGGTTATTATAATTTCAAAAGGTGAAGAACAGTGATAATTTATGGAAAGTATTTTTAATGTGCTTTTATTGGTGCATTATTGTCTCACATCACAATTTAAATCATGTTGACATTGACATACATGTACAAAGCACTTGGTCCCCCCAACCCCCGGCCTCCCTATCTCTCTCCTTCCCATTACAGAGGACTGAAACTGATAGTGGAATTTTCACATATATACACACAGTTGATGCCACTATTTCCAATAATGAACCTCAGTCTTCCCCCTCCCCTTCTGTTAGAACACTTCCCTGGCTCCACTGAGCTTTCACCTCTTGTTATCTGGAGTCCTTCTGACATCCCAGTTACTCCCTAGCTTGCACATATTAAAGAAAACATGTCCCTTTACTTTCGTGACTGGCTAATCTCACTTAACATAATATTCTCCAGGTCCATGGAAGGTATTTTTAATTGCTGTTAATATTTATTTTCTTGGGCTGGTTGTGGTACTGGTCTAAGAGTTTTATCTTATTGATTTGACCAATTAAATTAGATAATTTTATTTTATATAGATTCTACTAGTTTATTGGAAGTCAAGAAGGATGCCAGGGAGACATTAATTCCAAAACTTGAAGCATGTTGGGTTAAACCAAAAGAAACAATACTATTGACTGCAGGGATTTTCTAGACATTAATATCAAATGCACAGAAGGGGAAATGCTGTATGGAATGCAGTCTCTGAAAATATTGTTCTAAATCCCTTACATAGAGCCTCCTGAAGGAACCGTAGTACAAAACATACTTTGGGAAATGCCGAGCTAGAAGATAAATCCTTTCTCATCAAATTGGGATAATGACAGATTAAATGTGCTAATAATTCTGAAGGCATTTTGAGTTGCTTAAGCACTCATTAAACCTAAAGATTATTTTATATAATACTTCAAGTCTCGCTCTTGAGGGAGGAAGGATCTACCTTCTGAAGCAGGTTAGGAGGATGAACTTTGTTGGCTTCCCTTAGATAGTGATGAGAATTTTCTAATTCCTAAGTAAACATTGTCTGTCAGTCTCTCTACATATATATATTTCAAAAACATACATATATATATTTCAAAAACACTTTTATGTTTGTTTTATTTTAGCTATCTAGTTGTAAAAATATAGTAAATTTTCTTTCAGTTTTTGATGAAGTGAGGAATTGGGCTTCTTTTTCACTTCAGAATAATCTAGTTATTTTACCTTGAAAACAGCGTGTGCTTTGGACCAAATATAATAATTTTTATTGAAAGAATCTCCCTTATCTGTAAAATATATCTAGATTTGATGGCACCATATATGAGTTCTTACTTTTAAAATGTTTAGCTATTCTATAAGATAATTGACTTTACTTTGATGTTTCTGAAATTGCACATTTTAAGCCCTTTTTTCTAGACTAACAACATATATTTATCTTTTTTTTACATCTAATTGAGTTAGTTTTGTTTCGTTGAATAGCAATAGTAATAAAGTCCTATTTTGCTACATTTTCAACTAATGAAATATCTAATTTGTTAAAAGTTGTCTGTAATTATGATTCAGTGGTAATCCATTTTATGGTACTATCTGATATTCCAATCTTATGCTTTGAACACTAAAATGGACTGAAGTAAATCAAGGCATCATATTGACAATGTCATTAGAGCTTTACCTATTTTTATTATGAGTTACTTTTCTTTTCCTTTCAATACCTAACATAAATGTTAATTTTAAGCATTATTCACCAAATGGCAATGCACTGAGAAATGTATCAAACTAAGAAGTAGGAGACTGGAGTTGAGCTTTGTCTCTGCTGTGTAGCTGTGGTTCAGTTACTTACCCTTTCTCAGTTTACTCTTCTAAGAAGGAGGAAATGAATATCTTATTTTGATTGTCATAGATTTCTGTGACACTAAAATGAGATAATGTGTGTAAACATATTTTGTATATTAGAAAAGATACTATAAAAGCAAGAGATTCTATTTTATTTTTTATGTATTTTAAAAGAAATTTTTATTGGTACATTGTAATTATACATTGTAATGAGATTCAAAGTGGTATTCATATATACAACATCTCTTGGTATATTATAATCTCACATTATAATGAAGTTCAGAGTGATAGGGACATATATGCACATAGCACTTGGTGAGCTTCCTTAATGCAAGAATATTTTAAGGAAAACTAAAGATTATCCTGTGTGTTGAGTAAATGTTAATTTAAATCTTAGGCTCATACTATATAAAGAATAAATATCAGATATATTAAATATTAAAATATAAAAATAAATCCACAAACTATTAGAAATATCTAAACATTCTTTGTCAGAAAATAAACAATTAAAATGCAGAGTAGACTAATTTGCAATCCCACCAGCAATGAGGATCTTCAGACGAATGGGAATGAACCTACCATATGACCAGCAATACCACTTCTGGGTATCTACCCAAAAGAATGGAAACCAAACTATCAGACCAACACATGTGTATCTATGTTTATAACTGAACAATTTACAATTGCCAAACTATGGAACCAACCAAGATGTCCATCAACAGATGAATGGATTACAAAACTATGGGATATGTAGACAGTGGAATTTTACTCAGCCATAAAGAAGAACAAAATCATGTTATTTGCAGGGAAATGGATGGAACTGGAAAACATTATGTTAAGTGAGATTAGTCAGTCACAAAAAGTAAAAAATCGTGCGTTCTCCCTAATATGTGGAAGCTAGGGAGAAAAAGGGACATAAGAGGGACTCCAGAGGAAGAAGGAGAAACCTTAGATGAGCAAAGAATTTGACTTAACAGAAGGTGATGGAGGGAGGGGGGACGCCCTAATGCACATGATGTACTTTCATGAACATATCAAAGTCAATCACTAAACTGAATTTGAGAAGGAGGGAGGGCGAGGGAGTGGGGTGGGAATTGGGGAAAGGTTAAATGAGAAATGTATACATGTATGCCTTTTTCAGCTTGTACCTAACAAAGATGTATGATTACAGTGTACCAATTAAAAATAAAATAAAATATATATATAAAAAATAAAATGCAGAGTAGAAACTGGGACTAATAAGTACTGTAAATATAACAAAGGATTCATGTTGGTAAATATCTAAGGAGATCATCAAAATTGGCTTATAAAAAAAGTAATGTGCCAATTCAAATTGGACAAATCATGAATAAGTAATTTATAATAGGATAGATAAAAACTTTAATTATAATATAAGAAATTCAACCCCATTAGTAATGAAAATAATGATTAAGAAGTGCAAGTGAGAAATAATGAGGTATTTAACTTCTCTGTCACCATCCATAGCAGCCTTCTAACTTTTTGTCTACTCTAGTCAACGTAATCATTAAAAATTTAAAATCAGAGCAAATCTGGTTGTATTGATCCCCAGAAGATGGTCATCATGAATTCTTATGACATTTATGATAACACCAAACACACCAAATTTCTTTAAATGACCTGCCTAAAGGTCCCTACCATGAACTGTGACCATTTGGAATGGATGCTAATCTTATACCACAGACATATCTCTATTAAATTAGAAGCAAAACAAACAAACAAAAGGTACATATAAGGGGTAAATGCCTAAGAGAAGTATTTTGGAGCAGATCATGTGCTGCTTTTATTGATTCACTTTAAGAGTGAGTATTGGTTTATAAGAAGTGTGGTCAGAATTCTCACAAGCAAATCAGTTCTGACTGGTCAGTTCCAGGTTACAAATGGTGAAAGGAGTTGCTAGAGTTGAACAAGTGGAGACATACAAGGAACTTTGAGGACTTGAGTCAATGAAGGGAAGAGGTCAGTAGACGATGATATTGAGAATGGAAGTGCCCACTAATGGCTTTATTTATACTATTATTATAAATACTTCATCTCAATTATTTATTTATATTCAGTGCTGTTTCTATTTTCATTGATTGTTTAATAGTAATACATGCTAAATTTTTCTTGAGCATGTCTGATGTTGTAAAATGCAGCCATGTGTATTTAGATTTCAGCTTTTAGTGAATTGCATGGTTCTTCTTCTACCTATTCTTTGGTATGTAATAATCAAACTATCCAGCCAACCAACCAACCAACCAACCAAAAAAACAATACTCAGTTAATGTAGAGGGCTGTTTTTCTAGAATCTGCTTTATAAAGGAATAAACTCCTTATAACACTGAAAGTAAAGGATTCAGAGAAATAGCCTTAACTAGCATAGTCCTTATTTATAGATATGCAAAATAAATTTAATATGTGTTGTTATTTAAGCTAGACCAGAATGAACTATGTCCTAAAAAAAACAACAACAACAAAAAAAACTTAACCATAACAACCACTTTCGAAAACTATTTTGCAACATCAACTAAAGAAGGAGATACACATGCTCTGTGACCTGGTATATCTGCTCCTAGGTCTATGCATATACTCTTAAAAAAATGGACAAGAATATTCAAAATAGCACAATTTTTAATTACTCCAACTGGCAATGGTCCAAATGTCAATCAACATTATAATAGATAAATAGTGGAATATTTACCCAGTAGAATATTCTACAGTAATGAGAGTAGAGAAATTACAACTACACGACAGCAGTGGGGATAAATCTTACAAATGTAATACTGAGTAAAAGATACCAGGCAGTCCATAGTCTGTGGTTTCAGTTATATGGAGTTCAAAAGGAAGCAAAGTAATCTGTTATTAGATATTAGGGTAGTAGCTACCCTTGGCAGGGTGATGGGGGGTAACTGCGAGAGGCACATGGGAAACTTCTGAGTGCAATAATGTCTTGTTTCTTGATCTGTGTTCTGGTTTCCCAGGTCTTTTCAATCTGAAAATTCATAAACTGCACACTTGTGATTTGTAAACTCTGCCATACATATCTTGTATTTCAACTAACAGTTTCAGAAAAAAATTCTAATTTAGCATGGGACCAAGATGAAAGCATGTTTGTGTGTGTGTGTGTGTGTGTGTATGTGTGTGTGTGTGTGTATATTTGTTCCTATGAATTGGGCTGCCAATGGTTATTTTTTAATTACTTGGAGGAGGGGGGGTTTAAAACTACATATGCCACTGTTATAGTTAGATATAAAATGTGCCCTAAAGAGCTCATTTATTAATATTCAGGGTTGATATAATTGAGTCATGAGGGTTGTAATCCCAGAGGTGGATAAATCCATTGTAATGGATTTACTTGGGTGGTATCCTGTAGGCTGGTAGGGTGTGGCTGGAGGAGGTGGTCCCTGGGGGTATGGCCTGTTCCTCCTCCCCAGGCTCACTTTCTTGCATCAGGCCTCCTCCATGATGCAAGCACAGTCCTTGTGCTCTCCCTTTCTCTGCTTCCTGTCATATGCCCTGAGATCTGTGGTTCCTGGCCTCACATGGACTGAACCCAAAACCAGAAGAAAATAAATCTTTCCTCTAAGTTATGTGATCAATCTTTAGATTATAGCTGCAAAAATGCTGATGGATACAGCCACACTTTTCTCTGTCACCCCTTCCCTTTCCTATATTTCTTTCATAGACCATGGACTTTTTCTCCTTTCTCTTTTACTAAGAAGCCACTATTAGACATTAATTACTATGTCTGATGAGAAAGAATTGTATCTTTCAGGTCTTTGAGAGCTGAACAAGTTTCAGGACTATTGGGCAATGGATTTCGTCTTAAAGAGCCTTATTAAATTCTGAATGTACTATGTAGAAGTAGCTTATTAAACATCATAAGACATTAATCTGTACCTGGAATCAGGGGCTTATGGAACTGAAGAGAGTGGGAATCATGCTGAGAGTGAGTAGAACAAGTGTGTGAAGTGATAGTTTGAATGGCAGGCCTGATTCTGGATAGGCAGGTAGTGAGGACTGTGGTGGTTTAAAGGGAGGTGAGAGGTTGCTGGAGATGAACTCAGACTATTTTCACAATTTTATGTAAGCCTGGCTTTTCACTTAGTTTGACAGAAGTATACAGAAAAAAAAAATACTTAGAGGAGAATGTTGAGAGAAGCTTTTAAAATTTTGGAAAAGAGAACTCACTCTTTTCAGTAGTATAGCCAGGAATGGTGGGGACTGCAGGTGGAAGCAAATGGACTTAGCCAGGGCAAGAGGATATGGAGTAGGTATGTAACTTGGCAGAAAGCTCAAAATAGGATATGGATTATGATAGGCATCTGGTTTTGGAAGTCAGCAACCAAGGGACTAAGAAAAGGATTGGTGGAGGCAGAAATTGAGGTAGAGTCAAATGGAATCTAGCTGGTAAGGAAAAACTTCAGAAGTTTAGTTAATCTAAGAGTCATCAGAGTCTTCGTTTCCCAGTCATTTTCTGACTCTAATACTTACATGGATCTTGTTTCTTTACTTATTTACTTTTTAAAAATTGGGTATTAACTTGGCATGGTGGCATATGCTTGTAGTCCCACCTACTCCTGAGGCAAGAGGATTGTGAGTTCCTAGCCAGCCAGGGCAGCATAGTGACACTCCATCTTTAAATAAATAAATAAATAAATAAATAAATAAATAAATAAATAAATAAATAAATGATAGGCACAATATTTATGGAGCCAGGACATTGTTCTTATTCTACAAAGGACTTTTCAGGGGACACATTGGATTGTCCTAATTAAAATTTGATTTTAGAGGGAACTCTTTTCTTTCTACCCAATTCTTTGTTCTGAGGCCATTTAGGAAGGTCAGTCAATGAAGAGGTAGAAGGAGATATGTAACAGAAGACAGATAGCAAAAGAAGAAGGTGAGGAAACAAGATCAGTAGAGAGAAGTGAGGAAGAAGAAAAGTAAAGAATAGGAGATAAAAAGAAAATATAGGAATAAAAGACAAGTAAAAGCAATCATGAAGGGACTAGGGAAAGGAGATGGAAGATTAGAGCGTGTGACATAAGACAGCTTCCCATCCCCTCTTCTCTCATCACTTTCCCCTCATGCCCTTGCCTGACTCAGGGTACCATAATATGACCCACTTCCCTCTTCTCTCCTCCTCTGCTCTCCAGGTTTCCATTTTTACTGACTTCTGGCTTGACAACTTTCCTCTGTTTCTTTTTTAAACTGGGACTGTACAAGGTAAGAATTTATAGGCAAAAGGCATTAATTATATTGGCATTATCAGTTATAAGTATTTTAAACTAAAAAGCTTATTGAACTAAGCTAATTGAAAACTGTCAAACTTTTGCTTTATAGTGCAATAAGATCTAATATATAGTCACAATTTGTGGTTAAGATATTTAGGAAAATTTACTCATGTTTGATTCAAGTTTTAGGTCAAGAGCCAAATTATAATATTTTAAGAAAATTTGTTTCTGTGAAATTATTCAATTGATACCAAAGTAAGTTGTTGATTCTCAGACATTTTTATTGGGAGATATTTAATAATATAAAGGGGGAATTTAGACATTTACTCTAATAATTTAGACCTCCAAACAGAAATATGAAATGTCATACTTCATTGTAGTATTTGTGAAAGTAAGGAGAGCCAGGAATGCATATAGAATTGCATTATACATATAGTTACTTCAATTTGCTATTAATTTGGTCATGGGTATTTAGATTTAGCTTAGGTTAGAAGTGTTCAACTAGTACAGATGTCTATACTTTTTGATATGTTGGGCTTTTCCTGATTTTTATTACTTATAAATCATTCATAGTCTTTTGCCACTTATCGGACCCCAGTACAGCTGTATTATTAGAAAAGAAAATTGCTAGATAACTCTATCATGTTCATTCATGGTTGGGTGACATAAGATGAAATTTAAATCATCATGAAGACTCTTACTGAGATCCAGTTTTGTCCTCCTATTGTTTATAATGGAATTATATAGACTTTTTCTGTAACTGTAATCAATTTAATAGCACATTTGACCATGTTTTCAAAGATTTAATTCCTATATTAAATACAATAACATTAATGAACATACAAGTCTACATTTTGATCAGGTAGCATTTTCTTATACAATGAGTATTTTATATCATCTTTCATCTGTATAATTGTTTTAGTCTAACAAAAATGTATTTGATTAGAAAGATTCTTTGCCAGCCTTTTTTGATAATAATGAAAATTTATGAGGTTCTCTATATTTCAAAGAAATATAAACTTATATGGATTGCTATATAGATATGGTAATTGATAATTCTGATTTTTCACTAGCTATTTAACTTACCAACAGAAATTAATGCCTTTGCACTTCTAGTATTTGATGACAGCATACAATTTAGAGGTCTGATTTTTAATTTAGTGGTTGCTCACTATAATTTTGAAAGTTGTGATGCAGAATTAAGTCGTAATTGTTTCTACTTTGAAAGATATACCATGCTTTTAAGATGATGGTGTAATTAGTGCAAGTCCATAAGATATTTGGTAGATGGAGAATAAAACAAGCATGGACTAGCCAGACTATGAAAAAACACTGTTTTTTGGTTCCCCATAGGAAGATGAAACCTAATTTAATTTTTGTCTGTCATTTCTTATGTGCTTCTTGACTCTTTTTTGGGGGGGGGTATTGCCTCTTTTCTACTTCCCTAAGTCAGAGACAGCTTTGACTTTGTACCAGCCAGCTGTGTAATTTGATTTTGAATTAGAACACAAGGGAATGTTCCTGTATCCAATTTTCCTTAGAGTTCATCAGCTGATTAGCTGAAAGTGTATAAAAGTGCTGATGCTTAAAACTCCAGCTTTATCATTTCTAAGAAAGGCAGCCCAGTGGAATGACCATGTTGAGGGGTCTAAAGATGGCTGGGAGCATGTTATCAACTTTAGATCAGCAGGCTTTTGTTTTAAATGACTAGTAGAAAAGGCTCTCCTAGCTCTGGGAATATGTAAACTACACATGGTAAGACTTTTCTATAATGATTCAATATTTGCTACTTTACATGCTATGCTCATTCACTCATTCATTCATTTCTTGCCTTATTCCCCAGAGTATTTGGGGTAGCTAATTACAGTAAAATTCAGCAAAATATAAAATAAAATTAGAACTAGGCAAAATATAGGTTATAATGAGATTTCAAGATTGGATAAAAACTAAACTGATCATGGCATGTCTGTATAGCTCCTACCCAACAGATGTTAATTTGTCTCTGAGCTTCCCAAAGGCCAAAATGAAAAGGAAGATAAAGTCATATAGTAGTCTTAAATAAAAGAGTATATCACATTGCAGGGGAAGCATAGTTTTCTATTGTATTAAACTCTAGTATATTTTCTTACTGGAGGTTTTAAGACTGACTTTTATGGTGACAGTGCCTTTGTCAGTATCATCATAGCTAATGCAGGAAGGAGTTCATATGGCTATCTCTTGAAGAATCTAGACTCCTTCAGTAGAAGTGGAGGCCTAGACTTAATATAGCTGTCCATAAATTGATTTTACTCAAGGATATAATCTAGACTTAGAATGAACTGGATTTTTTTTTTAAATTGGTACATTGTAATTTTACATTATATTGGGGTACAGAGTGTTAGAAAAATACATATACACACTTTTGTGGTCCTCTACATCAGCCTCCCCCTCCCACAAATCTTTGAGATTGGACTTGGCAAGTTTGTATACATTCATAGTATTATTTCTGTTATTTCATTCTTATGATTTCTTCCCCCTCTTTCCCTAATCACCCTCGTTCACTCCCTATCTGTTGTTGCTCCTATTGCCAAATATCTCTCTAGCTTCCACATTATAAGAGAGAATATCTGTCTACTTGTTCTTTGGGATGGGGTGTACACACCTACCATAATATTCTTGAGTTCCATCCATTTTCCTGCAAATGGTGTAATTTTGTTCTTCATGACTGAGTAAAATTCCATTGTATGTATATACGAAAGTTTTGTGATCCATTCATCCATTGATGGAATTCTAGGCTGGTTCCCTGATTTGACTATTGTAAATTGTGCTGCTATAAACATGGATATGCACATATGATTATAATATTCTGATTTCATTTCCTTTGCCAAGATGCCTAAGAGTGCTATTTCTGGGTCATATGTTTTTTGTTTTATTTTTAAGTCTTTTATAATTTATTATTTTTTAATATTTGTTATTCATGCATTATAATCATACATCTTTGTTAGGTATGAGCTGGTAGAAGCATATATGCACACATCTCTCATTTAATCCTTCCCTAATTCCTGTCCCATTCCATCCCCCCTTCCTTCTTCTCATGTTTGGCTTAGTGATTGACTTTGATATGTTTGTGAATGTACATCATGTGTGTTAAGGTGTTTTCCTCTTCCCCCCTCCCATGACCTTCAGTTAGGTCACCTTCTTTGCTCATCTAAGGATTCTCCTTCTTCATCTAGAGTTTCTCTTATGACCCACTTTCTATGTGGGATCTGTGTGTGACTATATCATGCAGAGTTTGTTTTATGAAAATGGCTACACCTATGTTTGGGGCATAAATGTTGACAATTATTAATTCCTCTTGCTGAATTGTTCCTTTTACTAGTAAAAAATGACTTGCTTTGTGTCTTCTGATAAGCTTAGGCTTGAAGTCTAATTTATCTGATATCATGGTTGCTACTCCTGCTTGTCTTTGAGTTCCGTTGGTATGGATTACCTTATTTCAGCCCTTCAACTTTAGTTTATGGAATCTTTGCTTGTAAGGTGTGTTTCTTGCAGGTGGCATATAGATGGATTATGTATTTTAATCCATTTTGCCACCTTGAGTCTTTTTATTGGGGAGTTGAGGCCATTTATAGTCAGTGTGATTATTGAGAGATGATTTTTAATTCCTAACATTTTGAGTTTTGACTTCTGTTTGAGGTAGTGTTTGTTCTTCTTTGCTTAGTTGTTTGCTTCCTGGAAATTATTGTTTCTCTGGTTCTGATGTTTACTTGTTAGTTTTTTTGTTGTTTTTTTTTTTTTTTTTTTTTTTTTTTTTTTTTTTTTTTTTTTTTTTTTTTTTTTTTTTTTTTTTTTTTTTTTTTTTTTTTTTTTTTTTTTTTTTTTTTTTTTTTTTTTTTTTTTGTGGTACTCAGGATTGAACCCAGGGGCATTCTACCTCCAAACTCCACCTCTAGCCCTTTTTATTCTTTATTTTGAAACAGGGTCTTACTATGTTCTGGAGGGCCTCACTAAGTACCTGAGGCTGGCCACAAACCTGGATCCTCCTGTCTCAGCCTCCCAAGTACAAGCGTGCACCACCATGTTCAGCTTTGTTAGTTCTTCTTTGTACTTAATCTGAGTCTTTTCTCTAGTTTTGGTTTGGAAGACATAAATGCTTTCAGTTTCTGTTTTTCATGGAAGGTTTTTATGTCCCCGTCAATTTTGAGAGATAGTTTTGCTCGGTAGGAGAATCTTGGCTGCAAGTTATTTTCTTGCAGAGTTTGGAATATGTTGCTCCATCCCCTCCTGGTTTCATGACTTGGTTTGGGAGGTCTGGAATGATTCTAATTGGTTTTCCTCTAAATGTCACTTGGCCTTTTACTTTTGTTTCCTTTAGAATTCTCTCCTTGGCCTCTACATTAGTCAACTTGATTATTATGTGGCGTGGTGAACCTCTTCTTTGGTCTTGTCTAGAGGGGGTTCTATATGTTTCCTGTACCTGTGTGTCAACGTCTCTATGTTTGGAAAATTCTCTGATAATACTTCTTTGAAAAGATGGTTTATTCCATTAGTTTCAACTTCTAATCCTTCTTCTATGTCTATTATTCTTAGGTTAGCTCCTTTAAAATTTGCCCAAATCTCGACGATGTCCAATTCATCCTGTCAATTTTTTTTTTCTAAATCATGTACAATGGATTCATTTTTGCAATGGCCATCTTCTAAGAGTGATATTCTATTTTCCATGTGGTCTTATCTACTGTTTATAGTTTGTATTGATGCCTTTCATCTTTCACTTTCTTCAAGGCTTCTCTTTGATTCCTGTTCAGGGTGTCAGATTCTTTGTTTATTTGTTCCTTTATTTCTTTTCAGCTGTCTCTGCATTCTTTCCAGAAATCTTGTATCATTTCTACTGTTAAAGATCTGAATAGTTCTTCTGGTAATTTCTGTCATTCTGTGTTGGTGTGTTCTGTTTTTGTGGGATTGTGGTGGCTCATTGTTTCTTTGCTATTTTTCCTTCCCATGATTTCTCTGTTCTTAAATTTATGTCTTTGTTGCTCTTGCAAGCTTTCTCTCAATTTATAGGTTTCTTATTTTTATTTTCTCTCTGTGAATAATATCTTGTACTGAGTTGAAATTACTCTTGGGCTTCTTCTGCCCACTCTAATGGTGCCATTGGTGGGTTTCAGGTGTTGACTTCTAGGGTCCATTTGTTGCTTCTGTTATAGGGATTTGTCTCAGAACTGTGAGTAGGACAGCTTGTGGCCTCTGCATTTTTAGGCTTTGATGTGTGATGTATCGAGCTATTCCTTCTATCAGCAGAGGTAAATTTATCCTTAGGGTTTTGCAGTCCTTTCTGGTGGTTCACCTCTCTGTTTCAATCTCTAAAGTAAGGATTTAGAGGTGTCCGCTGGTATGTACAAGACAAGTTGTATTCACTGGTGAAGGTTGGGTGAGGGGGGAGAAGCCACAGTGATGAATGCAAGAATAGGGTAATGTAGAAGGTATGATCCCATGGAGTAAGAGTTTGCGTGTGTAGAGGTGATATATGGTAAAGATTAGTGATAGTGGATATGTCAGGTGATTCTGGTAGTCAACGTAGAGTATTTCAGTGTAGTGGTATGAAATGGTCTTGATATGAGACAGAAGAAAGGAAAAAGGAATGAGAAAAAAAGTGTTTAGGAGACAAATATAGATAGGAGAGAGGAAGGGAAGGCATTAAAAGGGATGAGGAAGAGAGCCAACAACTGAGCAAAAAATAAAGCAACCAACCATCCAACCAAACAAACAAACATAAATAAAACAAAGCAATACAAAACACAAACAGAGAAAAAAAAAATCCTGCAAGTATATAGGGACAGAGCCGAGTGGGCCTCTGCAGTGCTTTTGGATCTATATGGATATTTTTAGCTTTTAAATGTCTACTCAGTATATTAGATTTTTGAGCATGTTTCAGGAATTCTTATTTGCTCTTTCGGTCAGTGCAAGCACAGAGTTCTGCTGGCGCCTCTCCCACTGCAAGCTTATGTTTTTGAGCTCTCCACAGGGTCTGACCCTGTGCTGCTCTTGTCTATATAGGCAAGGGGGCATCACGGGTCTGGACCCAGTGTAAGCCTGCGGCTCCACTCTTTCTACAGGCCTTGCCTACATCGCTCTCTCTCTGCCTTTGCACTTCTGCTCCTATCTAATCACTAGAAGGGCGGGTGACAGAGTCTGTCCTTTGCAGAGGGGCCCCGGCAGGAGCGCAGTTAACTTATAGTTGAGTGCTGCTCTGGCTGTGGAGGGAGAGGTGAGCTGGGGTGTCCCCTCCACAGGCTTAAGCTGTTTTTCCCAGGTGTTCTGGTCATTGTCAATCATGCGGGGATATGACACCTGATTAGGGTGTTAAATTCTTTAGTCGCTTACTCCACATCTGGTTGCTGGATATGCAAGAGGTCGTTAGATGTCTTAGTGCTAGTTGACCCTGTTTGGGGCAGCTGGCTCAATGGTGCCCTCCGCTCCATGGCGCACCACTGCCCCCCACGCTGGCTCTTTCACTCTCCCTGGTCTGCTTTCTGGGTTCTCTTTAGCTGCGCTTTAATTTTCGTTACTTTGTTCACTTTTTTGCTGCAGTTTTTTCTTCCATCAGAAAGCTGCTTTTGCAGCAGTTTTGATTCAAGTTCTACAGTGAAATTGAGTGTTGCTTTGGCTCTGGAGGGAGAGTCAGAGTATAATTTTTCAAAGTAGTTTCTGATGATCCTCTGGATTTTCACACTGTTAGTGGTATTATCATCTTTTTCATCCCTTATTTTGGTAATTTGGGTTGATTCTTTCTTTTGGTTAGGTTGGCTAATGATTTATCTATCTTGTTTATTTTTTCAAGAAATCAACTTTTGGTTTTGTTGATTTTCTGTTTTGTTTTTTCATTCTCTACCTCATTAATTTCTCCTTTAATTTTAATAATTTCCTGTCTTTGGACTTAGACTGTTCCTATTTTTCAAGGGCTTTGAGCTGTATCATTAATTCATTTATGTGGTGATTTTCTCTTCTTCTTATGTGGGCACTCAGTGCTATGAATTTTCCTCTCAATACTGCCTTCAAGGTATCCCAAAGGTTTTGATACATTGTGTCTCTGTTTTTGTTTGTTTCTAGGAATTTTTAAATTTCTCCCCTTACTTCTATGACCCATTACTCGTTCAGGTGTGTGATGTTCAGTCTCCATGCATTTACATGGTTGTTCTGGGTCTTCTTAAAGTTGATTTCTAGTTTCATTCCATTGTGGTCTGAAAAGACACAGGGGATTATGTCCTATTTTTTTAATTTGCTACTGCTCGCTTTGTGGCTCAGGGTATGGTCTGTTTTGGAGAAAGTTTTGTGGGCAACTGAGAAAAATGTGAATTCATCTGTAGTTTGGTGAAATATTCTGTATGTGTCCAATAGGTCCATTGGTTTATGGTGTTCATTAGGTCTGAGGCATCTTTACTGACCTTTTGTCTAGAAGATTGGTCTAGTGATCAGAGAGGAGCGTTGAAGTCTCTCAGTATTATTGTATTGGGATCTGTGTGTGACTTTATATAACAAAGAGTTTGTTTCATGAAAGTGGCTGCACCTATGTTTGGGGCATAAATGGTGATTATCGTTATTTCCTCTTGCTGAATTGTTGCTTTTACCAGTAAAAAATGATCTGCTTTGTCTTTTCTGATAAACTAAGGCTTCAAGTCTACTTTGTCTGTAATTTTTTTTTTTTTTTTTTTTTTTTTTTGCGGTACTAGGGATTGAACTCAGGGGCATTCTACCTCCAAGCTATACCCCCCAGCCCTATTTTTTATTCTTTTATTTTGAAACAGGGTCTCACTAAGTTGCGGAGTGCCTCACTAGATAGCTGAGGCCAGCCACGAACCCGGATCCTCCAGTCTCAGCCTCCCGAATGCTGGGATTACAAGCGTGCGCCACCACACCCGGCTCTACTTTGTCTGTTATTATATTTACTACTCCTGCTTGCTCTAGTCCTTCACCTTTAGTTTGAGAGAATCTTTGCATGTACGGTGTGCTTCTTGTAGGTAGTATATAGATGGTTTCTGGGTTTTAATCCATTTTGCCACCTTATATCTTTTTATTGGGGACACATATTCAGTGTGATTATTGAGAGATGATTTTTAATTCCTAACATTTTGAGTTTTAACTTCTGTTTGAGGTAGTGTTTGTCCTTCTTTGCTTAATTGTTTGCTTGCTGGAAATTATTGTTTCTTTGGTTCTGACATTTATTGGTTAGTTCTTCCTTGTAGTTAATTGCTTTGAGTATTTTCTGTAGTGATTGTTTGGAAGACATAAATTCTTTCAGCTTCTGTTTGTCTTGGAAGGTTTTTATTTCCCCATGGATTTTGAGAGATAATTTTGCTGGGTAAGAAAATCTTCATTATAAGTTGTTTTCTTTCAAAGTTTGGAATATGTTGCTCCAGATCATCCTTGCTTTGATGACTTGGGAGGTTTGGAATGATTCTAATTGGTTTGCCTCAAAATGTCACTTGATCTTTTACTTTCATTGCCTTTATGATTCTCTCCTTGACCCCTACATTAGCCAATTTGATTATTATGTGGTGTGGTGAACCTTTTCTCTGATCTTATCTAAGGGGGGGTCTGTATGTTTCTTGTACCTGTGTAGATTTCTCTTTCTGTGTTTGGAAAATTTTCTGATATGCCAGTGCCTGGCATATAGCTAAGCTCAATAAATGGTAGTTATAAAGAAAATATTATCCTGATATCTCCCAAATGTGGTTTTTCAGTATTTTTTATGTTGGAGACTACATTCTACTTTAACATAATTTAGTTTCTTTTAATAGTGTTAATACCCAAAGGTAAGATATTACCAGCAGGTGGAGCTCAGTGTCAGAAAAATCAAATTTCTGAAATTTAGGTATTCAATCACTTTATATTTTAAAAAGAAAACTTAATAAATACATGTAGTTTTGAAATTTGTATGTGAAAGCTTTCTATTTTTATCATGCCTATCAGAAGTTATCACCCTGCAACATAGTCCTTGAATATGTAGAAAGAATTCTTTATTCTTATTTTAAATTCTTTGTTATATCTAGTGTCATTATGTAAGGTACCATAGTTTATTTGTATGAATAAAGCACTTTTAATGTGAATTTAACTTATAAAGACTGGCTTAGAACTTCATTATTTTATTCAGCAAAGTAATTGGACTAATGATCTTAAACTGAACCCTCAGATCTGCCACTCAGTTTGTCTTCTACTTCTTAATAAATGGCTTCACCTTCAATTAACTGCTCAAGTCAAAATCTTGAGACTCACCTTTTTGTCCTCTGTTTTACTCATGTCTTACATCTATCCCATCAGCAAGTTCTCTTGGTATTAGCTCTAAAATATATCCCTAAACTGACCTTTTGTCAGAGACTCCATTGTGATCATCCCAGTAAAATCCTCCATAAATTGTGTTCTGAATT
>PVLC010025025.1:0-23936 GCA_004027655.1 Graphiurus murinus
TTAAAGTTAAACTGAGGTTACCCATTCATGTGAGGTATACCTGAGAGGTCAGGTGCTGTTTTCATTGTCTGTTTATTCTCATTCAGTTATTTATTAAATGTTTTGTGTATATTGCTATGGGGTTATGGATACTTATTTTATTAATTTGTATTTTAGGCTGTATAGCTATAACAAGTAAATGCGAATTATAATAAAATTGTTACCAATTGCTGTTATTTCAGAAATGTAAAAGTACATTGAATTTTATAATTTTTCTGAATAATAGATGTATAAATACATATATTTATAAATACACAATTTATTCTAATGTGTTCAGTTGTTTTTAAGTGATAAATTTGAATCATAAAATTGAATTTTATTAAAAGGGTTTGTTTATTTATTTATTTATTTATTGTGGTGCTGGGGATGGAACCTAGGGGAGTATTATCTCTGAGCTACACCCCAATTTTTTATTTTTGAAACAGGATTTCACTAAGTTCCTGAGGACCTAACGCTGTTGCTGAAGTTGGCCTCGAACCTGCAATCCTTCTGTCTCAATCTCCCTAGTACTGAGATTACAAGAGTGTGCCACCATGCCCAGCTGAGTCCTTTTCTTTGTTAGTAGTGGTAACTATGATTTTTTTAAAGTATTTTTTAATTTTCCCTTTCAGTTATGGAGACATGCTAGGTAAGTACTCTACCACTTAGCTACATCCTCAGCCCCCCCTTTTTTTTTCTTTTTGAAATAGGATCTTCCGAAGTTTTTCAGGCTGGCTTCAAACTTATGGTCTTCCTCCTTCCTTGGTCTCCCAAGTAGCTGGGATTACAGGTGTACACAACTGTTTCTGCCCCCCCCCTTTGTATTCTTCGCAGATTTTGATACCATCTAATTTTCTATAGCTTATAGTTCCTGAAGTATATAACTAATACAAGTATTCAAGTAATTTAAATTTTCAGTAGCCTGACTTTAAATGTTTGACAGAAACATAGCAAAAAAAAAAATCTTTGAATTTTTAGAATCAAATAGGAAAGACGTGTGTGTGTGTGTGTGTGTGTGTGTGTGTGTGTGTGTGTTTTAGTAGGGATTGCATCTAGAGGTGTTCTATCTCTGAGCTACACTCTCAGTTATTGATGATGATGATGATGATGGTGATGATGATGATGATGATGATGAAACAAGGTCTTACTAAGTTGCTGAGTGCCTGGAGATTGCTGAGGTTGACCTTGAACCTGTGGTCCTCCTGTCTCAGCCTCACGGTACTGGGATTACAGGCACGCTCCACCACGCCAGGAGAGGAAAGACATTTTAAAAGAAACACTCCATAATAAAACATCTTGATATAATGTCTTAGAGCCAAAAGCTGACATTCATCAATGAATATTTCTTTTTGACACTCAAAATAACACATACATATGCTTAAAAACCTTAACAATACAGAATTTTATAAAATAAGAATACAAAGTTCCTCAATTTTTTAAATTTTTTGATTGTTCATCAAATTCTACATACTATGTTTTAACTCTACTTCTGTATATATCTTATACAAATAAGATTTATTGCATTATAGATTTAAAATTAAGCATATGTATATTATCTCTTCCCTTTTCTCATGCAAAGAACTAGTTTCCATATTTGTTACTTTGTTTTTTTCTAGAAGGGAAAAAAACCTGAAACCTGTGGGCATTTAAGACAAACTAGGTGGTAAGATTTTTCTAGAATCCCTTCCCTCTGACACACACTCCAAATTAAAAAATGAGAGAAATAATCAAAAGTCACCACACATCAGAAAAATTATTTTACTAGCATTTAACTAGCTATAGGGGAAGCAGAAGAGATGGAGACAGGCCAGTTTAGAATTCCTTAAGGTGACTGAAACAATGAGAACTGGATTAGGTTAGGGCCAGGAGAAATAGGAAGGAAAAGCTTAAGATGAGCACTTGTTAAGTGTTTAATGATTTTTGAAGGAAATTATGTGAAATTTACATCAAATTGAATAAAGGAAGTAAAGGAGACAGAAGCAAGAACCCAAATCGACCATTTCAATTGGCCCTGATACAGAAAAGAAATATTTTGGCAGGAAACGCTTCTTCAGTAAAGCAAAGCCCATCAGTTTCAGTGAAACATTTCTGTTAATAACTTGTCAGAAGGAAGCGGTGTGGATGTTAGGTATCCATGCCAACATGTGCCAGCTTCCCACTTCTCAGAATATTTTGCCAAGGTATAGATATAGAATGATTTCAGGCTTTCAGAAGAAAAGGAAGATGGACTGAAGCAAGGATTCAAAAACATTTAGGCAAACACATTCTTATCTTAGTAGGAAATTTAGAATCTAATTTTTCCAATTTTTTCTTTTCTTTTTTTTTCCTTATAGACATGTAGTGCAGTAATCCACTTAATGGACAATGATCTTTAACTTTTTCAATAGGTCCATCCTGTGTTTGGCAGTAGGGATACACCCTGCTCAACTTGGGGTAATTACTGCATGGTGCCTTTTGAAAAAGTAAAGACTTTACTGCCATCTGCTGGTGTAAGGTGATAATTACTCTAGAAATGTAAACTGATAATGAATGTGAATATTCTATCTTGGAGGTGTTAAAAGCACAGACATCTGTAGGCTTCAGTCCTGATAGGGATGCATGGATAAGTAAGGAACTGTTTCCTTGTAAGTAGATTCATGTGCTGCTCACAATCAGTAACATATAAACCCAATTACTTGTAGTGCATTTAATTCTCCTCCAAGAAATCTTCCTCACTCACCCTATTTGAGTTAGAGGTTTACTCAGGGTGCATTCAGTATGGTGAGGAAACAGAGTCCCATGGTAAGAATATGATTGTAGGAGGCAAACTCTGTTTGAATGCTTAATAAACACAAAAGAAAGCAAGAATAGTATCTTGAGATCTTTACCAGATGAAGGACAAGAAGCAGAGTTTCACTGCTGAGCTGGTATTCCACAAAAGCCTCCTGCCTATGGCAAGGAGAAATCCTAGGATGAGACATGGAGCTAAGGCCACAGACGCAGATCAGCGTTACCACTCTAAGTTGTGTAAGGCTATCTCAATTTCTTCACATGTGTGAAATGTTGAAAGCCTTTCCTAAAATAAATTTTTATGTAAGATCCCAATTTAGATATAAGTTATTTCTGGGTGAAGAAAGAAGATGTAGACTAGAAAATCCTTCTCTGATCATTGTACCTTCTGTTTCCCACCCCTAAGGAAACCTTAGTAGTGTCAAGACCCTCTGTTAACTCCAGAACAGAATGGAATCTATTATTAAACTTTTTCTAAAAAAACTTTTGGAAAATTTTTACTCATCCAATGAATACACAGCTTGGATTTCCTGTTCATAAAATGATGAACATATATTATAAAATAATATCCAAAATATACACTTTTTATAATAAAATAGTGTTGTCTAGAACAGAAAACCTCGGAAACAGATAATTTGAGTTGAACGCATAAACTTCAGAATTGAGAAAAAGACAAGTTAAAAGATTTCAAAGTACATTTAAAAGTATATTTGTTACATAAGTAAAAATAATCCTGCATATTACTATCACATTGTACAACTTCATCAATGTATCACAGAACATTTGTACTGCCTTGGAATATAATCATTCAGGAAGAATTGCTACCCCTTTATTAAAGAAAGTAAGGAACCCATCTATTGTGCAATTATGAAATGTAGCTCTTTTTACAAGTTTAAAAAGCCCACACTGTAGCCCTACAGAAACAGGGGAGGTACTTTTTGTTTATTTGTTTGTTTATTGGGTGGGACAATTTTTCTTCTTTTCTGCTTTTTATTTTTGATTAATATGAACTAGTTGTACATGTTAACAGAGTTTACTGTGATATTTCCATATGCATACATGCAGTGCACTGATCAAATCCATGAGAGAGAAGATGGTGTGGGGAAGCTTACCAAGTACTGTGTGCATGCGTGTCACCGTCACTCAACTACATTAGGATGTGAGAGTACAATCCACCAAGAAAAGTATATATTTAAAAAATGATATGAGAAAAGAAAAAAAAAAAAGAATTAAGTGAGCCAGTCATGGCGGTACATGCCTGTAATCTCAATACTTGGGAGACTGAGATGTATGGATAACAGGTTTGAACACAGACTCAGCAACATAGTGAGATTCTCAATAACCTAGCAAGATCCTGTTTCAAAACAAGTAACAATATTAATAATAATAATTTAAAAAAGGTTTGGGGTATAGAATGACCCTGGGTTCAATCCCCAGTAACACACACACACACACACACATACACACACATGAGTTAAGTGATTTGAGGGGAACAGGGTATAAAATACATAGAATTGTAAAGCTAAAATTATAAACAATTTTTCTAGCTAGGTGTGGTGGCACACACTTGTAATCCCAGTACTTGGGAGGCTGAGACCAGAGGATCCGGGTTCACGGCCAGCCTCAGCTACTTAGTGAGGCCCTCTGCAACGTAGTGAAATCTTTTTTCAAAATAAAGAATAAAAAATAGGGCTGGAGGTGTAGCTTGGAGGTAGAATGCCCCTGAGTTCAATTCTCAGTACCGCAAAAAAGAAAAAAAATATTATAGGTAATTTTTCTAAGTTTGCCCAGTTCCAACTCTGAAAAAGACATGATACTTTCCCAGGGTGGATGAGTCACATGCATACATGCAAGACAAACATCACTCACATCATCAAAAGGAAATCACAGGTAGAGGCTTGTTTTTAACTTTCTCTAGTTTCTTATTCATTTCAAACATCCATATTTTGTCAAGTCTAATTTAATGAAATTGACTTAATTTAACTATGGCTTTCATATTTCTCATGTGTGAATAAAGGTTATAGATAACAAAAAAATGTTGGGCTTGAGATTTGAACCCAGGTGTATTAATTTCATAACTCATAGATTCTAAATAATGCCAAGATTGTATGTTTTAACTAACAGAAATCTTTAGGCCTTCTCTATTACTCTGGGTAAAATTTATAGGTGCATAGGTGCATGTAAATATATGTGTGTATGTATACTGTACATGTACTGTAAATATATGTATTTAAGGTTTTGTTATTTAGATAAAAGATCTTATAGGGCTGGAATGTCTTTTTGATACTTGGTATTTTCTGAGTACTCTCCAGAAATCCTTATGGAATAGAACAGTGGGACATAAAAGGTAGAATTGATGTAGCTTCTCTTTATGTAATTGCCTATTTAATTGTAACTTTTAGGTTATTTGGTAAGAAATACAGAGTTTCCTAAAGGCCTAGTGAAGACAAAGAAAGAAGGGAGGTGGTTACACAGGAAGAGCTTATGAAGAAAAGCAACATTTAAAACAGATATTTATGAACTGGGTTGGTGGTACACACCTTTAAATGCCATAATTGGGAGGATGAAATAGAAAGAATGAAGGTTTAAGGCCAGATTCAGAAACCTGGTGAGATCCTGTTTCATAATAAAAAAAAAAATAGAAAGGACTGGGGATATAGCTTGGAGGGGGAAAGTCCCTGGGTTCAATCTGCAGTACCAAAAATAAATACAATAGTAAATAAGTAAATAAAACAGTTGTTTATGGATGTAGATGCATGAAATGCAAACACTTCAGTTCTTCAGTAAAATAAATTTTTTCTTATAATACTTGATAATGAAGCAGTCCAGTTTTTTGTTTGTTTGTTTGTTTGTTTTGTTTTTGTTTTTGTTTTTTTTAAGCAGGAACCAAGATTCATCAAGGGGAAAGATGCTTAAGAGATTGTAATCATGTATTCATCAATCTACCAATCAATCTGTCCATACCTAAAAATATTTTTGGAATGAGATAAAAGAATGAATGTTTCATATTTGCACATGTCCATACACAAAGAGATAAACAATAGGCAATTCTCCTTTTTTTTTTGGTGGTGGTACTGGGGCTTGAACTCAGGGACATTCTATCTCCGAGCTATACCCCTAGCCCTATTTTTTATTCTTTATTTTGAAACAGGGTCTCACTAATTTGCAGAGGGCCTCACTGAGGCTGAGGCTGGCTGAGAACCCAGATCCTCTGGTTTTAGCCTCCCAAATGCTGGGATTACAAGCGTGCGCCACCACGCCTGGCTGGCAATTCTCCTTTAAAGAAAAACTAGATCTGTGCATTCTCCATCCCAATTACATAAATGTATAAATATTAAAAGAGTAAAACTTTATTAACAATTACCAATGAATTACAATTATGCATAACTTAACATTCTCCACTATTTGCATCAAGTCTGCATTATTTTACATTTTTCCACTAATCTTTATCATATCATTTTGAAAGTACGCCTTACTATCTAATTTCCAAGAAGTCACACAAGCTAGAAATTTGTACCTTAGGAAAGATAATATTTTTTATGTTAGATTATATCAATAACTTTTTAAAAAATTCATTACAGATGACAAAATACATATGGATATTTTGCACAGATTTTTCAGATGTGATAATAAAGGTAAAATTATAAATGCAGTGTTTGAATTATTCTTGGTAATAATCTCTCTGAGTTATTTCCATTACACTATTAAAATGGTTCATATGCTAACACTTTAAGTCTCTCCAACGTGCATTTAATTTAGATTTAATAACACAAGTTTTGCTTATGAAAACTAAGTCAATTATTGAAAGCATTTCCCAAGGTTTAGCAATTATTTAAGAGCTGCATTTACTATAAAGTAATTAGCTCAAATAGCATGTTCATGAAAGCAGATTTAGAGCAACTTTACATATTGGTATGAAAGGGAAATGTTTAATACTAATATAGCTGAAAATATTCAAATTTATTTAATCTGGCAGGCATTTTACTTTCCACAAAGGAACACATACATATTTTCAAGTGACTTTTTAACATTTTCAAGATGCAAAATCACCATATTTATAGCTAGAATTTTATATAAAATCAGACTCTCAACATTAATTAAAATGAAGTAAAAAATAAGAAAGTTCCTATTTTGTTTGTATTCATATAGCCCATTTTCTTACTTGAATATCATATATTCCAAAGGATCTAATTTTATGTGTAAATACATGTTGTATAATAAGATGAAACAAAAAAACAACAACAGAAATCCAGGCACTTAGGACTCAAGTTACAAATGGTAAAGACCTTCAAATAAAATTGAATCCACCATATTCTGATCACTAACCAACCCTTCTTCCTGACATTACCACTGCTCTCAACTTTGGGTTTTTTCATATTGTTGTTTTGTTCTATAGTTTTAAAACACACATACATACAGGTAACAAATTAAGTTTTACATTTTTAAACCATATATATACATACACATATAAGTATACTTATACACATATATATACATATATATGTATGCATGTATATATGAAACTGTATTCAATATATATATTTAGTTTTCCTTCTTTTTATTTTCATATTTGTAAGATATGTAAATGCTGGTGCTAGTAGCAGGAACTCATTTTCTTTTTTTTTTTTTCGGTACTGGGGATGGAACCCAGAGACATTCTACCTCCAAGCTATACACCCAGCCCCATTTTTTATTCTTTCTTTGAAACAGGGTCTCCCTAAGTTGCGGAGGGCCTCACTAAGTAGCTGAGGCTGGCCGCGAACCCGGATCCTCTGGTCTCAGCCTTACAAGCGTGCGCCACTATGCCCGCTCACTCATTTTCTTTATATTTTTTCATGGCAGTATGATGAACGCTCTGTTGTTAGCATATTTACATCTTCTATTAAAGAATTTTGGTTAATTCATATTTTACTGTTACAAGCAAAATTGATATTAACATTCTTGTACATGTCTACTTTCATACATGTGCAAGATGTTCAGTAATAGGATATGTATATTTTAAACTTCAGTAGTTAATACCAAACTGTTCTCCAAAGTGGAATTTTTCCCAGTGGTATATGAAAGTTTTTACTGCTTATTGTTGCCATCACATTTGGTAAATTTTTACTTTCTATTTTTTCTTAAGTTTTATAAGAGAAAAATTATATCTCATTCTGGCTATCATATTAATTTAATGACTAATAATCAACTTAAGTAGTTTTTTTTATGTTGTATAAGCTGTATGTGTTTCCTATTCTTTGAAATGAATGCATTAGATCATTTTTCTTTCTTATGAATTTTGGGGCCTCTTTATATGTATTTGATAATACTTTTTTGTTGTTGTTTGGAGGATTGTCAACCCAGCGTCATTCTACCTCTGAGCTACACCCCCAGCCCTGTTTTATTTATTTATTTATTTTTTGAAACAGGATTTCACTAAGTTAGGGATGGCCTCAGTAAATTGCTGAGGCTGGCAGCGAACCTGCAATTCTCCTGTCTCAGGATTGGGATTACAAGTGTGCGCCACCACACCTGGCTCTCAATAGTATTTGTTTGTCCATATATATATATATGGACAATATATATAATTATATATTATATATATTATGTATATATTATTATATATTATGTATATAATTTTGTCACATTATATATAATCATATATATAAGTATATAAATAAATATGTGTTCCAGAGTATAACTTTGTTAAGAGCATTCATTATTTACTTTTACTTCAGTCAGATAATGTATTCTGTAAGATGGTGATGTTTTAGAAAATTATTTGATACTTTAAAAATACCTAATAAGTTGTTCTTATATGTAAATTCATCAAATGAATTTGAAAGAACTACAGATTCACAGTGATTGAGAGCAATATCGTATAACACGTTCCTTAAGTCAAGTACAACTATGTACTGAGGTAATTACTATATAATTACAATTGTTTTTGTTTTCATAGTTTCGATTTGCATTTCCCTGATGTCTCAAGACATTGAGCACTTATCCTGTTTATTGGCCATTTGTACTTTTTATTTTGAAAAGTTTCTTTTCACATTACCCATTTTTTGGTTAGATTTCTTGGGTTTTTTATGGTTATTATGTTTTTGAGTTCTTTATATATTCTGCATATTAAACCTCTACCACATAAATATCTAACAATGATTTCTCCCATTCTTAGATTGTCTCTTCATGTTGTTGATTGTTTCCTTAGCTGTGCAGAAACTTTTTAGTTTGATATAATTCCATTTGTAACTTGTTTTCATTCCCTGAAGTATTGGAGTCCTATCCAAAAAATGTAGCCTGTGCCAGTATTTTTTGTTTGTTTGTTTCTTTGTTTGTTTTGCGGTACTGGGGGTTGAACTCAGGGGCATTCTACCTTCGAGCTACACCCCCAGCCCTATTTTTTATTCTTTATTTTGAAACCAAGTCTCACTAAGTTGCGGAGTGTCTCACTAGGTAGCTGAGGGTGGCCGCGAACCCGGATCCTCTGGTCTCAGCCTCCTGAATGCTGGGATTACAAGCGTGCGCCACCACACCCAGCTTCTGTGCCAGTATTTTTATCGGCATGCTATATTTTATTCTAGTGGTGTCAATGATTCTCATTCTCTACTCAGGCCATTAATCCATTTTGAGTTGATTTTTATACAGGGTGCAAGATAGGGTTCTAGTTTCATTATTCTACATATAGATATACTGTTCTCACAGAATCATTTGTTGAACAGACTGACTATTCTCCAATGTAAGCTTTTTGTTAAGAATCAATTGACTCATAGAGGCATGGATTTATTTCTGGATCCTCTATTTTGTTCCATTGGTCCAAGTGCCCATGTCAATTCCATGCTGACTTTGTTAAAATGGCACTGTAGTATGTTTTGAAGTCAGGTATTGTAATGCCTCCCACATTGCTCTTTCACTCAAGATTGCATTAGCTATTTAGGATCTGTTGTCTTTCCATATGAATTTTAGAATTGCTTTTTAGTTCTTTGGAAAATGGCATTGATATTTTGATGGAATTTACATTGAATCTGTAGATTACTTTGAGTGGTATAGCTATGAATATGGGAGGTCTTTCCACCTACTAGTGTCTTCTTCAATTTTTTCCTTTGGTGATTTATAATTTGAAGTGTAGAGATCTTTCACATCTGTAGTGAGGTTTATTCGTAGTGGTGGTGGTGGTGATGGTGTGTGTGTGTGTGTGTGTGTGTGTGTGTGTGTGTGTGTGTATTGTGAATGAGATTACTTTCCTGATTTCTTTCTCGATGAATTCATCATTGCTGTATAGAAATCTACTGGTTTTGTTTATTCACGTTTTATCTTGCTATTTCATTGAATTTAACAGTTCTAAGAGTCTTTTTTAGATTCTAGGTTTTTCTAGGTATAGAACCATATCAGCAGCAAATAGGGATAATTTAACATTCTCCTTTCTTATTTCTTTGACTTATTTCCTTCTCTTCTACTGTCTAATTTATCTGGCTAACATGTATAGCACCATATTGAATAAGAACAGTGAAAGTGGACACCTGTGTCTTCTTCCTGATCTTAGAGGAAATGCTTTCAGTTTTTCCACGTTCAGTACAATGTTGGCTACGAATTTGTCATATATCCCTGTGTGTGATTGTGTGTGTGTGTGTGTGTGTGTGTGTGTGTGAGAGAGAGAGAGAGAGAGAGAGAGAGAGAGAGAGAGAGAGAGAGAGAGAGAGAATGGGGCTTGAATCCAGGAGCATTGTATCACTAACTCTTTTTTTTTTTTTGATAAAGGGTTTCACAAAATCACCATGTGCTGGCTTCAAACCTGTGATCTTCCTATCTCAGTTTATAATTCTAAATCAATTTCATAGTGTGATCTCCCTGCAGTTTCTCTGTCTGTGATTAGTAGATTTGACACAATGTGTATTATATTGGAGCCTGAGGGATACACTTTCTCTGTGGGTCTCTCAAGAATTGGGTTCTTCTGGTAATTTGGGGTGGTGTGGTATAGAAAGCAGAGTGCATGGGGTGCACCCTCTGTGGTTTCTCCTACAGTGGGAATGACAGTCTCTATTAGGTGGCAGTGGGGTTTCTGTGAGCACTGCTGCTATTGGCTCTGTTACTTGAAAGCAATTCAGCTATTGACTGTTCCTATTATGATGATGGGTTGAAGCTTTCATCTTTTGTTTAGTAACTAGTGAAATTCCTGGAGTTTCACATAGACTGGTGAAGATCAGGATCAGAGCTCCCACTCTGTGGTATTCACATCCCGTCTTATCAGAGTTGTGCGATTTGAGAAGGTGTGGGAACAACAGATGCGAAGACCTTCTTTGGTGTGGAGTCCACAACAGTTGTGTTATTTCTTTTTGCTATTATGTGTGGAGGGTGACTGTTCAGGAATGGGACATTAGGTCTCACGCACCTGTGGCCACATGGGAACATATAAATTACTGGAGGCTTTTGTCCTCTCTGTTCTTTAAATTTAATATCTTCCAAGGCTCAAACAGTAATAGGTAATGGCTTGAGCAAGGTGAAATTCACATCAGCTCAGCTGAGAGTGTGGTTCAGTGACAGGGCACTCACCCAACACATGGAAAGTCCTGGGCTCATCCCCAGCACCACTGAAAAAAGAAAAAGAAAAACAATAACAGTAAAACAACAGAAAAGAAAGGGTGAAAATAGGATAATATAATAAGATATGAAAGAAGATTTAAAGCCAACTAATACAACAAAGAAAAGAAATTAAGAGGAAAGTTAAAAAGGGAAAAGAGAAGAGAAAAAAATTAACAATTAAAAAGAGGAGAATTAAAAAACATTGAGCAAAGGCAAGAGGTTGTTCATCCCATTCCTATTTTTTTTTCCCTTTTTGTTATGGTGCTTGCTCAGTGACTAACAGGAGTGATCTGTGAGTGAAGCTGGTTGGCATCAGCTCTTTTGCACATTGGAATGAGCTAGTGTAGAGTGTGGCACTCACTAATAGTTCTCCCTGTGGTTTGGGGTGTTGTCCTCTCTGAGGGTGGGCAAGTGCTAGTGCTCAAGTGTGTTAAAGAGCTGGCACAGCATGTTCAGCTGTCTGTGTAGAGATTCTTTCTGGGATTTTTCAGACAGAGAGCTCCTTGAGTATGGGGATTGCTAGCACATCAGTATGTCAATGAACTAGCACAGGATGCATACTGGCTAAGCCAGGATTCTCTCCAGAGCTCTCTGGGCTGTGTGCTCTTAGGGCTGGGCAAACATTGAAGTGTTACCCATGGGTGGAGAGAGGCACCAGGGTTCCCCAAAATCTGTGCTCAGATGGGGTGTGTTGGATTCTAAGCAATTCACCATCCACAATCCCACAGCCTTCACAATTCTGTGAGAAATCACATGACTCTTCAGTCCCTGGGCTCTGGTCTCAGGTCTCTGCATCCACCAATGTTGAAGAAAGTGCCACAGTCCTTGCTTTCCACCACATAGAATTTGTGTCGGAGCCGGGCGTGGTGGCGCACGCTTGTAATCCCAGCATTCAGGAAGCTGAGACCTGAGGATCCGGGTTCGCGGCCAGCCTCAGCTACTTAGTGAGACACTCCACAACTTAGTGAGACTCGGTTTCAAAATAAAGAATAAAAAAAAAAGAGGGCTGGGGGTATAGCTCAGAGGTAGAATGCCCTTGAGTTCAATCCCCAGTACCACAAAAAAAAAAAAAAAAAAAAAAAAAAAGAATTTGTGTCATAGCCACTAACCTGAGCCCAAACTCTCTCACAAAGTGGCCCCTCAGTGAGCCACTGCAGATAAGAGGCTGCTGGGTTTGTGAGATAGAAAAATGCAGGGCTTCCCAAAACCCAGAGCAGTAAACTCAGACAAAGGGACCCGTCTCAAGGTGGCTCCCAGTTACTGCACGTGGGAATGCACTGGGAAATGCACAGGCCTGCATCTCAAGCACCACTCACTCTACAGATCCCAGATTGCTTGTTTAGACTATATGTTTGCAAAGTGTTGGACTCTGCCCTTGTTGAGACCACTGGGAGTATCTTTCACCTGTACCCCACCAAGAGGGTAGTCCCTGCCACCCTGTCAAGCAACCTAGTGCTGGATATTATTAGATATTACCCTAATATCCACATCTCTGGGTTGCCCCTGGTTACTGACTCTCCACTGTTGCACTACTACACTTTCCTATGACCTCCTACCTAAACATGAGGATGCACACCTGTTGACATACTAGTACAAAATGTGAGTGGCCATAGACAACTTATTCCATATTTTATGCCTGTTCTTTGTTCTTCTCTTTACATTCCATTTATTTTGGTGTTTTAAGTAGAAGCAAATATTTCTGAATTTTTTTATGTTGTTTATATTCATTCAAAAAAAGGACAATAAAAGTAGAAATATAAAGTTTTTTTAAATTTTACTTGAGTATTTTGAAACAATAATGAGTGATGATTTATGTTTTCTGATGAAAATGGATTCCATTTATTGTTGGGCATGGTAGTGGTCCATGCCTGTAAACTCAGTACTTGTGGAAGCGGAGACAGAAGGATTGCAGATTCAAGGCTTGCCTCAGCAACTTAGTGAATCCTTCAGCAACTTAGCAAGATCCTGTTTTGAAGCAAAAAATAAAAAGTGCCAGAGTAGCTTGGAGATGGAATATCCCTGGGTTTAACCCCTAGTACAAACAATATCAACTTGATTCCATTTATAAGTAGAAAAATAAAATAAAATAACTCTCACACTTTTAAACATCCATGAGTTAAAGAATGAGAGGGACTGGCCATATTTTAACTTAATGATAATTAAATCACTTCAAGATTTATGTGTTGTAGCTAAAACAGTATTTAGAAGGAGATTTATAATTTTATTGTTTGTATTGACCAAATAAAAGAGTGAGCATCAAAAAAAAAGTAGCAAAATATTATCATATCATAAATTTTCATAAAAGTACAAATCTAACTTGAAAACATAACTGGTAAAAATTTTACAAGAATTAGAGAGAAAAGCCTTCATTACACTGGAGTGACCAGAATGTTTTGGATAGAACAAAATATCAATAACAAAGTGATAAATTGGAGTCCATGCAAATTAACTTATTTTTATATTTGAAACATATCATTAAGGCAATGAAAGTTTTTTTGAAATGGAAGCCACCAATTGGTCTGAAATATTTGCAGTATATATATTTCCCAAATAATTTATATTCATAATATAAAGAATGATTGAAACTCAATACTAGAAGATACACTAAATGAAATTGGGGCAGATTTTGACATTTTTCTCTCTCTATATATATCTCCATGTACTTTTGGATTATTTGTGTACATATATATATATTCATATATAAACATATATAGTATCAAGAAGTAGGAAAAATAATCAGTCAATTGTCAATAATTACTAGGAAAAAATCAAGTTAAAATAACAAAATACAGCTTTAAATTAAAGAATGCCTTTAGTTGGGCATAGTGGTGCATGATGGTAATCCCAGTATTTGAGAGACTGAGACAGGATGTAGCAAGAGTCTTAGCAACCCTGTTTCAAAGTAAAATAAGTAAAAAAATTTGAGCTGAGGGTGTAGGTAGGTAGAATATCTTTGGGTTCAATTCCTAGTAACACACAGACAGACACAGACACACACACACACACGAATGTCTTTAAAGTTTTATCATGGGAGTTTGGCAATCATTCCAATAATGTTTAATCAGCAGTTAGTCTACTTGATTACACACCAGTGGTTAAAAAAAAAAAAAATCTCAGGGATTAAAAAAAAATATTTGTTTTTATTTGCAGCTTAATTCTCTGGATTGGCTTTAGTTTTTTCTTACTTAACCAACTGAGATCTTTTTTTTTTTTTTTTTTTTTTTTGCAGTACTGGGGATTGAATTCAGGGGCATTCTACCTCTGAGCTACATCCCCAACCCTATTTTTTATTCTTTAATTTGAAACAGGATCTCACTAAGTTGCGGAATGCCTCACTAAGTAGCTGAGGCTGACCTGGAACCCATATCCCTCAGCCTCCCAAAGGCTGGGATTACAAGCATGCACAACCACGCCCAGCTTGAGATCTTGTTTTCAAAGCACTGGTTATATGTAAGCGGCTATGTCTCTTTTCCCCTATGTGGACCTTAGGAACAGTCTCCAGGCTCAAGGCTGCAGAGATAGGTAAAAGTACCAACCACTGACAATTATTATTTCCCAGGCTGTGTTTTACTACGGTTGCTCAGTCACTGTCATTTCTTCCTTGACATTTTTGGCCTTTGAGTAATTCATTAGTTTTCTGACTATCTCAAATATGCAGAAAAAGGTTTTAATTATTTCACTCACTACTTTTAAGTGAATTGTACTGGGAAATGTTTTCACTGACTTACTTTTCTTCCATATTGCCAAGAAATATCATTTTGATTTTCAAATAGCTGCAATACATTTCACCTCCAATGATAATTTGTTGTTACAACTCTAAAAGTTCAAAATTAAATGAGGTTTACCTTTTAGTTCTTTCCATCTGGTTAACATTTTACCTTAGTTAATGTATGATTTAGTTGGAGGATTTACAATGCCAGGTATCAGGACTTATAAGCCACATTAATTTACACAGCATAATATAGGAATAAGCAGAGATGAACGGGCCAATAGAAGAGAACAGAGATGAGAAACAGAATCACATATATTTGATACTTGATTCAAGACAAAGTTGAAAGTGTAGAGCTGTGAAGAGCAGACAGTCTTTCTGTACGTGACTCAAGGTCCATTGAGCAGACACATGCACGAAGGGGCTCTACACTGCCTCCCTCACATCAAACAGCGTCAATCCCTGGAGGCTTGGAAATCTAGATTTCTAAGCTATATCAGGAAAGCTCCCAGAAAAATAAGAAAATAAAGTATCTTCATAAACTGGAAGAATAAACGAGGGCAAAACCCCACTGACTATAAGTGAAATAGCAGATAAATTGAACTATTTGAAAGAATTTTTGTTCATCAAGAGATGCCACTAAGAAAAAGCTTGAATACATAAATACATGTTTTCCAGAAAGGCCATGCATCCAGATTAAATAAAATAGTCTTAAAGCCAATGATACAGGTAATTTAAATATAATATTATTTGGTCTATTTACTTTCCCATACCTCATCTTTCCCTTCCTCCCTCCCTCTCCAATCTTCTCTACTCTGCTGATCTCTCCCCTAATTTCCATGAGGTTCTTTTCTTCACCCCCTTTTTTTCCTCTCTCTAGCTTCCTCAGATGAAAAACAAAACAAACATCTCCATTGTGTGTATATAACACATTTTCTTTAGCCATTCGTCTGCTGATGGACACCAAGGTTGATTCCATATCTTGGCTCTTATGAATTGTGCTGCTATAGATGAGTACGCATGTATCACCATAGAAATGTTAAAACTTAAATGAAATAACTATCCACACAACAGAAAGTGTGAAAGGAAGACTCAGCACAGCAAGTTCTGGCAAAAAGGGAGAAAGACATACTCTAATCTTGCTGGTGGGAGGGTGGAAATGAATACTCCTAAAATGTTTTTGAGAAACCTTTTGACAGTATTTAATTTGGTTTAACAAATTAATATCCTCTGACTCATAAAAATACAGTCTTAATTATATACTTGACATAAATGCCTTCTATGTCTCTCTCCCTCTCTCTGTATATGATAAACATTTTCATGTATATGAATAGCAAGAGACACATAAAAAAATGTTCATGATAACATCATTCCTATTAGACCCAAACTGAAAATAATTCAAATATTCATCAACAGTAGAAATTATCTCATGATTCATTCTTACCATTAAAATTACACATTAGTTCAAGATGCTATTGTATTCTATAACAGGGATAAATTTCAAATTATAATGTTGAGTTTGAACATTCTAGCAAAAAATTATACTCATTCTAATTGTCTTTATAAAGTTCACAAACAAGTGAAAGTCATCTATAGAGACATTGGTTGAATAGGAATCAATATTATGTCTGATATGTGTTATTATTTATTTTATTTTTAACACTGATTTAGTGCTTTAAATTCTATTGCATTTAGCAGCTTTGGGTGAGTTGTCAAAAATGTAGTTTAAGGAAGCGAGGGAAACCTGATTGGCCAGAGGATAATTGACCGTAATATTCTTACAAAGTAGCCTCATATTTTAGGTAGCTAGACAAAAATAAACCAGACAGGAAAAAGGGGACAGGGAGGAGCCTTCCTGAAAGAGATATGGGGATTGCCCCACCCAGCTGTGGTAAGAGACTTTCAGCCTCTTACACTGCAGCCTTAGATTCCCACATGATGTAATTGTACTCACTCTCACCAAGCCAGGGAGCATGAGGAGATGGGATTTCTGAACAGTATAGACCTGTCCAGACTGGATCTCTTCTTCTTTACGCTGCTCCTGAATTAGCCAGTTCTATGACTCTCCTGTTCAACCTACTCAATAAAGCCTTTCATGCTTACTCTATCTCGATCCTCCCAATGAAATATTTCTCTTGGAGAGACAAGAACTGAGGGAAATTCACAGCCCTGGAACAAGACTAAATTATACCTGTTGGATATTTCCTATCTACCCAAATTGAGGTAAGGGTGTCAAGGAGCTTATATCCCTGCAATGAAATGATAAGTGACTGAATGCAAAGTGTTCACAGGAAGAGACATAACTTTGGGTGAGGTGTCACTTTAGTCAAGGGCATTTCCTACAGAAGGCTTCAGTGGAGGAAACTCCCAACAGCTTGGAGGAAGGAGAACTTCAATCATTGTTATGGGTTGAATTGTGTTCCCCTAAAATTTGTTTGTTGAAACCCTAACCTCAAATAGCTGTGCTTAGACATAGGCCCTATAAAGTGGTCACTGGATAAGGCTGTTAGGGTGAGCCCTAATCCAATCTGTCCTTATGAAAAGAAGAAAGTTAGACGTAGAAAAAGACGCCAGAGGGCAGTCATCTGTAAGTGAAGAAAAGAGAACTTAGAAGAAACCAGTCTTGCTGGTACCTTGATCCTGTTCTCTAGAAGCACTAGAAAATAAACTTCTCTTCTGGAAGCCACCTAGTTTGTGGTATTCTGTTATGATAGCTCTAGGTAGATAGTAACATCCTGAAAGGTGAGTCTGGCTGGAAGGCCACAGAATTTACTACTGTCACCTCCCCTATTCTGCTTTCATTTATTTAGAGTAGAAAGTTTATCCCAACTTCAAACAGCTTCTTTGGGTTTCTAGTTGGTCTTTTTCCTTGAGGAAACTTAAAAGAAGTAAGTTAATGAGAGTAACCACAGGCCCACAACTACAGCTAATTTAATCTACAGTCCTCAACTAGTTTCACAGTCATCCTTCTCTGTACCTTTTTTACTATCCCTCACCTTTAGCTAGCATCTTTCCTGGTATACAGGCTTATTTGGACAGGGATTCGATTCGAACCATCGATCACTTTGTCCTCTAAGGACATGTATGTCATCATTTTTCTCCTGAGCTTCAAGAATTATCTTAGCAATTTATTAGTGATATTTCCAAGAGCCTCATCAAATTTTTAAGCCTTTCTTAGCAGATAGACTCTCCATATTGATAAAGTTTCCCTTATCCAAATTTATGCCCCAAATCTACCCCGGCATGACTATCGGCACCATCAGGATCCGATTCCAAAGATTTCAGTATCTCCTGGCTATCTAGCAGGAGCTAGGGCTATAGGTCTTCAGGGCATGGTATCAGGACACAGATAGCAAGGAAAAGGGGCAAGGGACATATATAGTTCTCAAGGCCACACCCCAGGGACTCACTCACCTCTGAGCATAGCTGCCTCCAAACCATGAGGTCTCAGTAACATTTACTTGAAACCATAGCAGATGCTGCTACACTTTTTCTATTTACCATCAAAGTGATGCGGGGAGTAGTAAGAGACACCATAGTGAGTTTTGTTGTTGTCAAGCATATTCTTCCTCTTCCCTATTGCTACAGAACCTCTGTTTTCTCCTGACAATTGAGACCATTTAGTATGCCAGTATGCTGACTTTTTTACTTAACTGTGTTATTTGGGCACAGGAAGCCTGAGAAGACAGAATGGCATCATAACTTAAACATACTGGCAACAGAACACTGTCCCAATGCCCTCTAGGGGAAATGGTCTCTCCGTGAAATCTAAGATTTCTAAACCCAAAGAGTATACAATTGTAAAAATTACCCCACCCAAATTCTCCGAGGTTCTCACTGCAAATGATAAGTGGGTTACTCCTATTTCCATCTTTCTGTCCCATATTCTCTGCATTCAATCTACTAGGACACTGTACCATAAATAATTACAATTGAGGTATATATTCTTCTAGATGATGGCAACCCATCCTAACTAGATACAATTCCAAACAACTTTCTAAGTGGTACCAAGAAGACATTCTTCTAACACTCTAAATGACTTGCAGTTTTTGAGACATTCAGTGTGTGAACCAGTGTATCTCAAGGTTAAGTATCAATTGCCACATCCCTTTACTGTAGTGTGCCCTCCATTTTTCTGAGGTGAAGCATAGCCCCTTGCTGTTTGAACACTCTATGTCCAAATAGGGGAGCTTTCAGACACCTAATGGTCAGGAAAGTCAAACCAATACCTTATTCCATGATATATGCTTTTTTTCTTTTATCTTTTTTTATATAAATGTCTAGACAATTTGTCCAAACCTTTATGAGTACCTAGACTTTCTCATTCTTGACCTTCTAGTTTCACCACTTGCAGGGCACTGGCAAATCCCCCATTTGTTCTCCACTGCTAACAGGTCCCTGTGCCTTCTTAGCGACATCATTCTCTTTTCATACAAAGGCAATGACTGGGCACAGTGTTAAAGCTTCGTCTGCTGGATCTTTCTCACTGCTGTGTTTCCAGTAAAACCGGAATGAGTCTCAGCTGAAGCAGGAGTCTATTTGTCTTATGCCACATTAAACCAACTCACCTATGAACTAAGTGGACTTCTATCCTTCTACTAGTAATAAAAGGTATTCCCAAACCATGCAGCAAATAGGTAGGAGTCAAAGAGAATGGATAAAACAGTAGTGAGTAATGTGGCAGACTGAAATTCCAAGGGATTTGTTATTTGTGCCTTCAGCCTGGCTTTGGCCTAATTGCCAATATGGCATTTTCACCTTGCACTTGATTGGGTAGAGTGTAGCAAGTTTCATGATTTGGTGAATGTGGAAGAGTCTAGTGTGTGATAGACAAATTATACCTTCATGATCATTTGATGTCTCAGGATCAGATACTCTGTCTCTACAAGGGTCTAGTAGCTTGGTAGGAAATATTTTTGATGGTGAGTAGTTTACTACTGAGAAGGGATAAACCCAGGTGGTTCTCTTTTGTGTCTGGCCATGAACTCCATATTGTATCTTTTCCCATCACAGATGCCTCTAGTACAATTGGGACTGGTGAGCATATTATGGTCCAATTGTAGAGCTACTTCATTTCAACCTGGACTTCTTGGAGAACTCTTTTTTTTTTTTCTCTATACCCTATTTAAAACCAGCATCCTTCCATGTCACCAGGTATGTATACTAGAGAAATATGTCCACACCTGTGATATGCTGTGCTATTTCTTGAACATGGAAAAGTCTACCAGGCATTGTGCTTGAGAAAAGTGCAAAATACAGCAATTTATCCTTTAATAAAGCTTTCCTGGCAGGCCTCAGACTACTGAACTCCTAAGTATTTCACTCAGGTGTTGTGTTGCTGAATTTTTCATAGAGTTTATTTCCCACACTTTGCAGTATACATTTCTTACAAAGGTCACTAACATACCTGCCAGTTCCTGCTCTTCTGCTCCAAATAACATGATGTCAGTGATACAGCGAACCAAAGTATTTTGTGGAAAATCTAGATAATCCAAACCATTAGTATTATATTATGGCAAAGAATGGAAGGTTTAACATATTCTTGGAACAAGGTGTTGTATTAATTCATATTATTATTCATTCAATATGAATAAGAATTCCTTTTCATCCACCTTTATGACAAGGATAGAAAAAAAATACACCTGTTTGATCAATGACCACAAGCCACGTACCTGAGACTGTTCATCTAATCTAAGAGATACAATAAGGTTTTGGTAGTTCATTGCCATTTTCTAGCATCCTTTGGCTATTTTAGGGAACACACTGTTGAACTAAGTGAGATACTGTGGAACTTAATTTTATACCTAAGAACTAGCTTAGTTCTACAAATTAAGCAAGGTGCCATTAATTTTTATTACCATGGTATTTCTAGCATTTTAAAAATTCATCTTTGGCTTATTTTATTTGTATAAAGTAAAGCAATACTTTTGCTAGTGGCCATTTGTTTATTATCTAGTAATGCACAGTCATCTATTTTTCCTTTAGGAATACAGTACCTGAGTGCTCTGTAGAGCTCTGTGGATCTGTCACTGAAACACAACCTTCTTGCTGTTACATGGAACTTACCACTAAGTAATAAAATGCTCTCATTTCTGTCAGAAAGAATACCTCTTACCACCAGTCAACCTTGGGCCTAAATAACAGACAGCATAACCCGTTTCACCTATTCTGCTGCTTCTCTCAAGATTGCAATTTCAGATTCAAGATTGGCAGGTATGTTAGTACACTCCTATAATCCTAGTACTTGGGAGACTAAGACAGGGGGATTACAGGTTTGAGGACAGCCTCAGCAACTTAGAGAGAACTTTATTTCAAAATAAAATAGGGCTGGGGGTATGGTACAGAGGTAGAATGCCCTTGTTTTCAATACTCAGTATCAAAAAACAAACAACAAAAAAAGTACCTTTTGCACAGGTTGATTTTTCTACCATAGTCATTTATTTGAACCTTTTATTTCTTTCTCTTCTGTCTTCTGTGACAATTTTTGCATTTCTTTACCCAACAGTGTATGTCATCATTTTTTTCTGAGCTTTCAAGAATTATCTTAGCAACTCCTTAGTGATATGTCTGGAATCCTTATCAAGCTTTTAAACCTTTCTCATGAGACAGACTCTCCATATTGATAAGTTTTCCTCATCTAAATTCATGCCCCCAATCCCCAACCTCCCAACACACCTATCTCACAACATCAGAATCCAATTCCAAACACACCTGAGTCTCCTGAAGGTTTACATTGCTAGTTTCTACAGCAACTCCTCTTTCCTCATCCATAGCCTCAATATTTGCCAGCTACATTATCTTGTAACTTCACAGTAGTATTGTTCTCCTGCCCAGGGTGGGAGAAGGTAGTAGATTTTGAGGTCACATACACAATTTCATTTAAGGCAGAGATTCTGTATTGTATTCAAGCAAAGGGGAGAACTGGATTTAACTAAGAGTAGGCTAATTCCCCAGGCCCAGAAAATTTAAGGGGATCCAGGAATTAGATATTTCAAATGCACTGACTCAAATGCTCCTATCCTGAGAGTGAGTTTCCACTCCTTCCCATTAAGGGTGCTGATTTGAGCAGGGTCGACTTGCTGGGATTAAATACTGTCCTTTTCTGGAGCTATGCTGCCCCTATAATTAAGCCCCAAACCTGATGATCACTTTTCTCTGCTTTCTTACTGCAGCAGGTAAATCTCCTTATATATTGCCATAGAAGCCCTCTGGCTTTCACACTTCCCACCTTAAATTGGTGATCAATCACTATAAGGCATTCATTGTTTTTCTTCAATGCATGGATAGCCCCATCTGACTCCATAGTACCTACATTACTTTTAACAAATGTCTCATATGCTTGACATAGTATATCCACAGAGCACCTTCAAAATGTCTTTTCTTTCTCTCTTTCTTTTCTTTTTTGATGTGTTTTTAATTATTTATTTTTGTACTTTTATTGGTGCATTGTACTCTCACATCATAATGTAGTCCGTAGTGATATTGATGTACATGCACATAGCACTTGGTGGGCTTCCAAAGCAATGGTGTTGGGCATGTGTACTCACCTGTCAACTTATAATTGGACGAGTTCTGTCCTAGGGAGAAATCATGACCTTGCAGAAAGACAGCAGCTTTTGGGCAATAAAATTTTCTGTAGAAATACTATACTCTGAGTCATGCAGAGCCCACACTCTGGGCAACAGAGAATGATGTGGCACCACCAACAGGGAATGCTAGTGTGTACATATGGCATCCACGACAGCTGTGAAGTGAGTACTTAGGTGTGTTAGTTTTGCTTTAATTCATTGATTATACACATAATCATTTTTGAATTTTATATGCGTATATTTCTTCAATAAAAATATTAAAAACTGGGAGACAATATACATGGCAATTGTGGAAATTGGAGGGGAAATCCAGCAAACTTTTAGCAAAAGGCAGCAAAAAGAGTGAGGTGAGATATAATTAGAAGGACTGCTAGCCGGGCATGGTGGTGCATGCCTGCGATTCCAGTATTTGGGAGGCTGAGACAGAAGATTGCAGACAAAGAGGGCTGGGAGTTTAGCTCAGAGGTAAAATGCTCCTGGGTCAATCTCTAACACACACACACACACACACACTAAAAGGTTAAAAAAAATTAAAGACTATTTTGTTACTTTTTACTTTAATATTTTTACTTTTTTTCAGTGTTGGGGGTTGAATCTAGGGGCATTCTACATCTGAGCTACATCCCAAGCTTATTTTACTTTTTATTTTGAAACAGGGTCTCCCTAGGTTTCTTTTTCTTTTTTTTTTTTTTTCTTTTTGCAGTACTGGGGATTGAACTCAGGGGCATTCTACCTCCGAGCTATACCCCCAGCCCTATTTTTTATTCTTTATTTTGAAACAGGGTCTCACTAAGTTGCAGAGTGCCTCACTAGGTAGCTGAGGCTGGCTGGGAACCCGGATCCTCCCGTCTCAGCCTCCCAAATGCTGGGATTAAAAGCATGTACCACCACACCCAGCTCTCCCTAGGTTTTTGAGTCTGACCTTAAACCTATGATCCTCCTGTCTCAGCCTCCCAAATTTGGGAATTACAAGTGTCCACCATCATGCCCTGCTCTTTTCAGTATTCTTCATTTCTTTTGTCTTATTGGTGATATTTTTTGGGGTTTTCCCTATGAATGAATGAATAACAGTAAGTTCTCTTTCTGTTACTTTAAAACATGTTTCCACCTTTTATTTTTCCTTGAACCAAGAAGACCTGATAAAAATCATCAATGGATAGGAACAAAATATATCCAGTGTTTTTAGCAGAATTAAGTTAGAATTCATTATTTCTGGAAACCTAATTGAGATCTACCATGGCAGAGACATTAAAGAATCAGGAATAATGTAACAAAAATGAAGTGTTTTCTAT
>PVLC010025026.1:0-24070 GCA_004027655.1 Graphiurus murinus
AGAGTGTCTACCACTGAACAAAATCTAGCAAGTGAAAGAGGAAAGATGTCAAAGAACAAAATAGATTGACTCCACCAGAGGAAGCAGGAATCCAGGCAAACTATAGAGAAGCACCCCTGAAGGCACAGAAGGAGAAGCCATGAGATCATCAGTATAAACCACTCAGTGAGTTGCAACAAAAGATTATGACTAAAGGTAGTAGAATTGGGAACATATCCCAAGGATTTATGGAATTAGAATGCTCAAGATGAAGGAGAGAAAATAGACTCTGTCTGTGAAGGATGTGAAGGGAGACATTAACTCTGAGTTAGATGTTGTTTCCATGAAACAGCACTACTTGGTAGGATCGCATAAATCAGACAAAACGAAGACAAAAAATGTTGAACAATAAATTGGGGAGGGGGCTCATACCCAAGACTCACTAATTTTATATCTCCTACTTGGGAGACCTCATAAGATAAAAATTTAGAAGGTTATGCTTAAAAACTATTTTTGATTACATGATTTTCTATGGGAAAAGGAGAAATTTATCTGGTAAATTTATTGTTAAAGTTGGAATAAACAACTAGATGTGCATAACTTCCTGTTATAGCTATATCTCAAATGTCCCCTGAAACAGCTCATGTACTGATGTCCAGAGTTAACATCATCACACCCTGAAGTGGGTAAACCCATTGTCGTGGATTTATAGGGTAATAACATAGACAGGTAGGGTGTGACTGAAGGAGGTGGGTCCCTGAGGGTGTGGCCTTGGAAACTATGCATGTGTCTTTGATTCCCCTTGCTTGCTTTCTCTCTCTTGCTCCCCATGTCCACGATTGTGAAAGCAGAACACTTTGGTTCTCTTTCTCTCTCTCTCTCTCTCTCTCTCTCTCTCTCTCTCTCTCTCTCTCTCCTCTCACTCTCTTCCTCCCTCCCTCCCTCCCACCCTCCCTCTTTTCTGAGCTCCACAGACTTCACTGGGCCTAACAAGGACTGAAATCTCTAGAACTGTGAGCAAATAAGCCTTCCTCTAAGCTGTGGTGGTCAGGTTTTGGATTACAACAGCGAGACTGCTGAGTGAAACGCTGCAGGAAGTGCAGTCTGAGGGCTGCTTTTCTACACTCGGGATTGACAGGGGCTGTCCCCAAGTGGCCAACCAGGAAGGCTGCGTTATGGAGGCTACATCTATCTGAGGGCATTATTAGCAGTCCCATCATTGCCTCATATCTAGACTACTTTCATCCACATCTCTATCACACCAAGGCTGGTTTCTAATCTAACCTTCCTGTCAACTTTGTCTCTCTCATTTGGTTTAGAACTTGGTTGGGGGGAATTTTTATTAAATATTGACCTCCTGAAACCCTGATACTCTCTAGTCTTTACTAGATTATAGTTTCCTCCATGGTAGAGACCTTCACCTGTGTATTGCCAATAGTGCGCAGCACGTTGCCTTACACATTATAGTGCCTCTATAAATATCTGTGAAATGAGGACTACTGTTGATCTTTCTTTACCTCTTCACTCTGACATAAAAATGAGAGTCTTTGGTGGCTGACAATCACCTGTTCCACATCTGAGGAAGGGTGGAGTTTTCTGAAGAAAGAGAAGGGAAGCTCAGCATTCCTCCTCCAGCTGGGACTGGCTTCTTCTTTAGCTCAGCAGCAGCTCACAGTAGTTTCTGTTCAGAAGTACCACTTCTCCTGAAATGTCAAAGTCATAGTGAATCTAGGAAAAGGAGGAGAAGGCCTTCTCAGGCCTTGGAGCTGAACCTAACATCCAGCTCAGCTCACCAGCAACTAAACCAGGAGAATCCGGAGCAGAGTGTAAGGCAAAATTCCCAGATAAATATAAAAAGCTTACATCCAAAATGTAATTTTCTGGACAATTTCTCTTCAGTCAGAGAGTAAAGTTGACACATTTTGTATCCCCAAATGAGACATTCCCCCACATCCGTCTTTAGAGCTGGTTTTTTTGGTTTTTTTTTTTTCTCTTAGATGATTTATATCCAAACCCCACTGTCTACACCCAGCTTGGGCAATAACACATGCAAAGTTAAGGCCACAGTTTTTCTAGGACTTCATTGGATTATAGTCATCACAACAGGAATGCAGAGATTATAGCAGGAATGGAATGAAGACTGCATGGAGAGTCTTCATTATCCTCAGGACCCTTCTTATCCTCATAAAAGGATAGGTGTTATGAGAAGAATGTAAAGGAGAAAAAAAGAGAGATTTTATAAATTCCTTGATATCCAATGAGTAATTAGCTTGATTAGGGATGGGAGGGGGTCTTTTTTTGGTATGTGTGTCTTTTCATTTTTGATACTAGAGACCAAACCCAGGACATTGTGCATACAATGCAAGTGCTTTACTTCTTGTTATGGTCAAATATAGAATGTTCCCTGAAGAACTCAGGTTGATGTAATTAAGTCCTGAGGTCGTAATCTCATCAGTAGATAAATCCATTGTAATGGATTATCTGGATGGTAACGTAGGCAGGTGGGTGTGGCTGGAGAAGATAGGCCCCTGGGGTGTGGCCTCAGGATTATATATGGCCCCTGATTCCCTTGCTTTCTCTGTCTCCATGATGTGAGGAGCAGAGCCCAGGTGTTCTCCCTCTCTCTTCTTCCAGCCACCAAGCCCTGAGATTCATAGACCCTGACCTCACATAGACTAAACCTTGAATCTTCAAGAAACTGAACAGATAAATTTTCCCTCCTCTAAGTTGTGTGACCAGGTCTTCTGGATTATAGCAGTGACCAAAACGCCACTGCAGAGCTCAGCTCCCCAGTGAGTAATTAAATTCTGCCTGATCAGATAATCCTATAAATCATTTTCCAGGCATTGGGCAAGAACATTAAAGGGCCTCTAGTATTTCTATTCTGGCTCCCCAAGCTAAGCCTAACTCCAGAGAAGGGGCCACTCACTACCATTTAATCTGCTTAGGATACCTTCACTATGTAACACACATTCCTGAATGAAATGGAAACACTATTTCAGGGGATATATGCCCAGATCATCTCTTCTTGTTCTGTATACGCTATTATCCTCCCTTCTAAGTCCCAAGCACTTTTCTTTTCACATGCATTGAATCGACCTGAATTTCAAAAGATGTTTGGGGGAAGAAAAAAAAAAAACTAAACTTCATTCAATTTCTCATGTATGCAAATGAAGTTCACCCTGGCTTTTTAGAATTCCAGCATAACTCATGTTTCAGTCGCTAAAGCCTTGTTACTCTGCTTTAGCTGGGGCTCAGAGTCAACGGCCTAGAACTGCCAATTCCTTTGGTATTCAGCACAGAGATTACTTCCATTTAATGACAAGTTTTATTCCTGAATTTTAATGGGATGTCTTCTAAATTTTAAGTGCTTTGAAAAATGAGGGGTTTTCTTGAAGGAGTCTGCACCTATTTGGCACAATCATAAATATTTTACAAAGAAAAATCTCATGCTGGAGAACCATGAAAGACTCATCACTTAAAGTAAATAGGAAAGAGCAGTTGCAGGATTAAATTTGCATTATTTCACATCAGGTTGGGCAATTAATATGTTAAACTTTCGTTGACATCAAAGGCAAAGAATGTGTTAAACTTGTCTCTTAAATTATTAATCAACTCAAATGATTTAATTACGAATTCTCTATTTTCTCTCACTACAGAAACATGCTTCCTGTATGTCACGCTATTTTTCTTTGGTCACTGAATTTTGAAGGTTTCACCCATTGATGTTGAATAACAATAGACCCTTCCAGTGGATTCACTTTATTACAATCAGAATCCATAAGACTCTGTGCAGCTGAGATCTCGCTTTTACTAGTTGTACTATACCACTCTGAGCTACTAAACAAGAAGTCAAGTGAGAGAGGACTTCTTTACTATGAGAACCAAAAGAAGAACTTCAGACAAGTACCCTACCTCTCAAATATTACCACATCTCTTTTCCTTTCGCATATTCCTTTTTTTTTTTAATGTTGGAAAAGTTTTGTTAATAAGACTACCAAGTTGGGATAGAGTAAGTACAAACAGAAGTTCTGCCAGTTGTACTGATTAGTTTGGGGAATTTTTATTTTTATATACGACAACCCCACTATCCTTCCAAGAATATGGCTCCCATTGAAGAGTCACTTCCCAGTTAGGGAAGCAGAGAGACTATGAGATTCAAAAACCCCATGTTCATCTGCAAATTTTTCGATTTTTTTGTCTTATTTTATTTTTCTCTATTTTTAATGATGAAAACTTTTAAACACATAAAAAAGTACAAGACTTCCATAAGAAATGCTTATGTCTATCTTCTAGCAGCCTAAACATTGTACCGTGTTTACTTCCATTTTTTTATAAATAAATAAAAACATCGTAGATATAGGTCAAATTACTATGAAAAATGGGCCCAAATTTGATTTTTCTCCACCCGTCTCCAGAAGCAACTGCTTATGCAATTTTTGTGTATATTCTCTCCATGTTTTTTTTTTCATATTTTAACTATCTCTAGTCATATCATATTATGAGTTTCTTTAATTAACATGAATGGTATCGTGCGGTTTGCATTATTATTACAATTAGCTTTCATTCTGAACATGATGCTTTTGAATTCTATCTGTATTGCTCAATAGTGTAAATATACCACAATCTGTTCTTTCACCTAAATGATAGTTATTGAACTTGTTTCCAATTGTTCACTTATGTTTAACTGTGATTATCATATACTAGGACTTATTGCCAACTCTTCTTAACTTTATCCCTATTAGTAGCATCTATATTTATTTTTTCCGTGTGTGTGTGTGTGTGTGTGTGTGTGTGTGTGTGTGGTGTGTATGTATGTACACTGGGGATTAAACCCAGAGCCTCACACATGCTAAGCAAGTTCTCTACCACTGAGCTACATGTTCACTCCAATATCTGTGTTTTAATTTCATCTTGCTTTTAAACTGCCAAATGTGTTGTTGTCATTTTTTTGTTGTTACTATTACTACTTTTAAATTTAAAGTCATACTCAATAATTCCTTTATTTCTACAAGTCCTGTTTGATCTTTTTCAGGTAACCTTCTCCTTTTTTCACAATGTCTTGTTTATACCTTATAAATTTTATCTCTGATTTTTTCCTTCTTTCATCTCTGATTTTTTTTTTTTTTTTCATACTACTGGGGATTGAACCCAGGGCATTCTACCTCTGAACTATACTCCCCAGCCCTTTTTTGTTTTTGATTTTTGAAACAGGATCTTGCTGGATTACTAAGAGTCTCACTACATTGCTGAGGCTGACCCCAAACCTGCAATCTTCTTGTTTCAGCCTCCCAAGTACTGAGATTGCAGGTGTGTGCTGCTATGCCCAGTTTCTGATTATCCTTTAAACATACAATCCTTCCTCAGAATCCTTGGGGGATTAGTTCCAGAACCTCCATGGACACCAAAATTAGAGGATGCTCAAGATCCTTGTATGAAATTGCATAATTACTTGCAGATAATCTGCACAAGTCCTCGTGGATACTGAGGGCCAATTGTATTTAAAGTCTTTTCTAGAGATCTAATTATTAGAAATTCTTGGACTGTTTATACATCCACTTGTAACCTGTATTGACTCTCTCGAGTGAATTGTTTGCTCAAGAACTTGATACTTATGGCCAAGAGTTCATCTTTCCTGGGAATTTTTCTCCTCATGAGAGATACCCCTATGGAGCAAGTTCACATTTAACTCCCCTGGGCCTTTATCGTCCTTTGATTTTTATCTCATTATTCTGGTTTGAGTTCTCTCTGCCAGGAAACCTGGAGCTTCCCTTTCTTACCTTTGAGGTTGAGTCTACCTTTATATCTTCCGCTGTGTATTTCATCCAGCATTTCTGTATTTGGAACAGTAGCAGGGGTGTCTCCCCTCTTCTAGTTTCTAATGAATACTCTCAAATCTTTCCTTAGAGTTCTTTGAGCCCTTTAACCAACCCTGTACCCACAAAACATTCCTTTAATTAGAAAGTGAAAAGAAGAGGCTTTCTATTTTAAGAAATGCATTTTAAAACATTTTATTTGCCCATTAAATCTCTATTTGGATATCAATTTTCTTCTCTAGGCAATTTATTTATCCACTGAAATTTAAACTCCCTCTCCACATTTTATTCCTATGATAAGACATATTAAAAGGTAAATAAGGCTGCTAGAAAATGTGTAAGGTTTTATTCATAAATTTAACTTACATTACATTTAAAAAGCAACTATAAAGTATTGATTTCTAACCTTATTTCATCTATATATGTCTTTTGTTTTGTTGGGGTTTTTTTCCTAGGATTGTGTTCTCTCATGAAACCCAAAATAGTCTTTGTAAATACCTTTTAGAAATATAAATCTTGTGAGAACTTTTCAAGGAAAGAGTTGAAGTAAAATGTGGAACAGATAGGAGATTATCCTTGAGTATTTTTTACTTGAGAGCTATAAAGGACAGCTATAAACTCCACATCGGGGCCTTAATAGGAAAAAGTACATCACTAACCCAGGTACGTATTATTTCTTGATAACTTCATTAAAATTGGGGGAGAGGAAAAATACATTGTGTGGGGGTGGGGTCCTAACATTAATAACATTCAAGAAATTATCTCATTGCATTCCAAGAATTAGTGATATTAACTATTATCATTTTTTATTCTAGATTCAAAAGATTTAGAGCTTTAAATGTATTTTAAATTAAAATAGCTTATAAACCGAGCGTGGTGGTGCATGCTTGTAATCCCAGCATTCGGGAGGCTGAGACCGGAGGATCTGGGTTCGCGGCCAGCCTCAGCTACCTAGTGAGGCACTCTGCAACTTAGTGAGACTCGGTTTCAAAATAAAGAATAAAAAATAGGGCTGGGGGTATAGCTCGGAGGTAGAACGCCCCTAAGTTCAACCCCCAGTACCTCAAAAAAAAAATAGCTTATAAACTTCCAAAATAATTTGGTATCTGCTATATTATTTTTCTGAACCTGAAGAAAAAATTGTATTTCTCTATATCCTCCTAGAAAAATCAACAACATAGGATTACGAAACAGGACTCACCCAAAGATACTATCATGCACTGAGGGCTTGCTGTTGGACAGAGTTGCACACAGTGTTACTTAATTCTATTTGATTTTCTACCCAGTTCTTTGAGGTAAGAGCACCATTGCCTTTGGAGATATGAAGACACTGAGGCCCAGGAAAATAAGGCAATTTTCACAAGGTGACAGCTAAAACACAGAAGAGAAGGCACTGAAAAAATGTCTCTGTCCAACTCCATAAAGTCTACATGATCAAGATGTAGCTCTCACCAATAATGAATAAGGCTTTCTTTTCTCTTTCTTATTTTGAAATAATTTTATGATCATAATAAGTTGCAAAGATAGTACAGAGACGACCCTTATACTTTACGCAGTTTCCCCCAAATGGTTGTCTTACATAACAATGGTTGTATAACGACACCAATAAATTGACATGGTGCACACCTGTGTGTATTTTGTGTTAATCTATCATGTGTAGGTTTCTGTAATTAGCACCACAATCAACAACAGCACCATTCTATCACCACAATCACAATCTTCACAGTCACACACCCTCCTCCCACTGTCCTTAACCTCTAATTTGGTCTCCATTTCTGCCATATTTGTTATTTTAAGAATGTTACAAGCCAGGCATGGTGGCATACTCCTCTAATCCCAGTGCTTGGGAAGCTGAGACAGGAAGGTCACAGGTTTGAGATCCACCTCAGCAACATAGCAAGACCGTTTCAAAATAAAGAATAAAATAGGACTGGGAGCATAGCTCGGAGGTAGAACACCCCTGGGTTCAATACCCAGTACCCATAATATATATATAATGTAAATAAGATCATTCAGTCAGTATGTGATCTTTGGAATGTGACTTTTTCACTCAGCATAAAGTCTTTGAGATGCCTACACGTTATCCTGTGCATCAATAGTCCATTCTTTCTTATTTCTGAGTAGTATCCCATGGTCTGGATATAATGGTTTGTTTAACCATTCAGCCACTGAAGATGTATGGGCTACTTCCAGTTTGGAACTATTACAAATAAAGCTGCAATGAAGTTTCATATGTAAGTATTTGTGTGGGCATAAATTTTTATTTCTCTGGGACAAGTGCTCAGGAGTCTAATTACTGGGTCATATGGTAATTTTATGTTTCAATTTCTAGGAAACTGTCAAGCTACTTTCAAGAGTGGCTATGTCATTTATATTTTGACAGCAATGTATTAAGAGAGTTTCTCTACACCCTCACTACTGTGTGGTATTGTCTTGATTTATTTTTAATTTTAGCTGTTCTAATAGATGTATATTAATATCGCAGTATGGCCTTTGCATCTTCTTAATAACCAGTCAATGTCAAACAGCCTTTCATGTGTTTATTTGCCATTCACGTATCTTTTTGTGGAACATCTCTTCCTATCTTTTGCCCACTTTCTAATTAGATCATTGGGGATTTTTTTTTTACTAGTCAGTTTGAGAATTCTTCATATAGTTAGGTATGAGTTCTTTATCAGAAATGTGGTTTGCAAATGTTTTTCCCCATCTACAGTTTGTCTTTTTTTTTTTTTTTTTTTGCGGTACTGGGGATTGAACTCAGGGGCATTCTACCTCCGAGTTATACCCCCAGCCCTATTTTTTATTCTTTATTTTGAAACCGGGTCTCACTAAGTTGCGGAGTGCCTCACTAGGTAGCTGAGGCTGGCCGCGAACCCGGATCCTCCGATCTCAGCCTCCCAAATGCTGGGATTACAAGCGTGCGCCACCACGCCCGGCTACAGTTTGTCTTTTAATCCTCTGAACAGAATTTTTCACAAAGCAAAAACTTAATTTTTATAAATCAGTATTTGTTGATATTTTATGGATCTTGAGTTTGGAGCCCAAGGTTGTTTTACTTTTTAATGTGCTTTTATTAGTGCATTATAGTCTCATATCATAATGTAAATCATGTTGACAATGACATACATGCACACGGCACTTGGTCCCCTCCACCCCACCTATCCATCATGCCTCTTTCCATACAGAGTACTGAGATTGACATTGGTATTTTCACATATGTACACATAGTCCATGGTAGTATTTCCACTAATGGACCTTGCTCTTTCCTCTTCCCTTGGACCACTTCAAGCTCAGGGTTTTTAGCTGGATCTAATTGAAGGAATAGGGAGAAGTATGTCTACTCTACCTTGTTCAGATCTGGAACTCCTCGTCAAGCTTGTTTTGGAAACTGGACTTTTTTTTAATCATGCTTACTTATAAATTTTAATATAAACTGCTGTAAAATGTTCGATGGGGTATGGCTTGTAGCTTTAATTTCTATATTTTCAGAGTAAGACATGAACATTATTTTCAGAGTAAAGTAGTTCTTAAGAAAAAAAAAAAAAAAAAAAAAAAAGATCATTCTCTTGTTCAATATTTCCATTGTGACTTAAGACTGTAACTCACTATTGTGCCCAGTAATGCTCTAAGTATGTATCCTTTCCTGTACGACATTTGATTTCATCTGCAGTCAACAACAACTCTCACTGTTTTTTCTTTTTTTTTTTCAGTACTGGGGATTGAACTCAGGGGCATTCTACCTCCAAGCTATACCCCCAGCCCTATTTTTTATTCTTTATTTTGAAACCAGGTCTCACTAAGTTGCAGAGTGCCTCACTAGGTAGCTGAGGCTGGCCGCGAACCCGGATCCTCCGGTCTCAGCCTCCCAAATGCTGGGATTACAAGCGTGCGCCACCGCACCTGGCTTTCTCATATGTTTTTATGTACAAACATCTCTCAAACCTTTTTAATGCATGGCCAAGAGGACTGAATCGCCATTTGCATTCCTGCCTGCCTTGCTTCCTGCCTGCCTTGCCCCCTCCAACTAGCCCACCAAGGACAGGTTGTCTCCTTGCTTCACAGCTATCTTTCAGGAACTTGGAATCTCAGTTCACCTGTCTTGGAATCCAATCTTCAGGATTCAATGTTCTCAATTGCCTTGGCATTTTCTTTCTCTCTAGTTTTGGATGGAATGTTTAGTGGCTTCCTGAGACTAAGTGCATAGTAGGTAACACTCATGAAACCTAGCATTTCTAAAGATATTTTTATTCTTTCCTTTTATTAATTTATGGAGGAGGGGGGTACTGGGGATTGAACCCAGGGCTGTTCTACCACTGAACTACATCCCCATTCCTTTTTTATGTTTTGTTTTGAAAGGTGGTCTAAGTTGCTCAGGGCTGAACTTGCCTCCCTCCTAGCTGGGATTTCAGGTGTGTGCCCCCACACCTGGCTTTTCATTCTTGATTAATCGTTTACTGGGTTAGAAGATCCACTTAGGACTTTAGATAATGGAGGAGAAACCCCAGTGGAGCAATGGAGGGAGTCCCAAGGAGGGTGTTATTACAGGGGGAAGGAGGAAGAATCAATGAAGGAAACTTTGCTACTGAAATTATGTATATATGTGAAATTATCCTGAAGTTGTGTGTGTGTGTGTGTGTGTGTGTGTGTGTGTGTGTGTGTGTGTGAAATTGCCAACACCAATGTCAATATCATGTGTGGGGAAGTGGAGGGAGTGGAGAGCAAGCTCACCAAGAGCTGTGTGCATGTATGCCCCTATCACTCTGAACTTCATTATGATGTGAGACTTCAGTGCACCAATAAAATATTTAAAATCTAAAAAAAAATGTGAGTGGTGCTCTTTATTATTGTCTAGCTTCCTGCACTGCTGCTGAGATCTGTATCTTTCCAATTACTCTATACTTTGGGTAATGTGCTTCTTTTGTCTTGACACTTTTGTATATTTTTTATAATCTCTGGTATTCTGAAATGTCATACCAATGTGCTTTGCTGTGGATTTGTTCAATATCTGATCTTGGCACTCATGGGCCCTTTCAAGTACAGCGCATAGTCCTTCAGCTCTGAAGCAATTCTCTTTTTATGTGTGCATGCAGGTGGGGGCAGGGGTAATAGGGAATGAACCCAGTGTCATTCTACCTCCAAGCTATATCCCCAACCCTTTTCATGTTTTATTTTGAAACAAGGTCTCATTAAGTTGCTGAGATTGGCCTTGAAACTTTGATCATTCTGTCTAAGTCTCCCAAGTACTGGGATTACAGGCTGAGCAATACTTTTTATTACACTTTCTTAAATAATTTCTTCTTCATATTGTCCTCTCTTCCTGGAAGTCATAACTTGTTGGATATTGGTTTGGTTTTTCTTTTTGTTTTTGACATGGCAAACAATTATCTCCAATCCTTCTTATTTTAATAAACAATAAAGTACTAGAAAAGTGATCCATTAATGAAACAGAAAGTGTTTTTGAAAATTATAAATGATTTCCCTAAAGTGAAAACTTCAATAGAGGATTTGGAAAATAACATTTAGAAAAACATTAAAAAAGAAAAAAAGAAAACCCATTGTTTATTAAACATTGTGTTAGCTACTAATAGGCCTTTCTTCTTTAAGGGTTTATTTTTCCATTTTTCTGCTTTCTTCAGTTTCTCCTACATTCTGATTTTGGTTCATTTTTCTAAGTCTTGGTCTTTTAATTGGAAGGCCTTTCTTAAATATCTGGTAATATATTTTAGCATTGTACACACTTAAGAGGAAGGTCCTCTGTATATATATAGAAGGTAGGCAGTTCTGATGTTTTTCCTAAAGAGACCTCAAATGTTAGTTTCTAGGAGTGTTTCCTCTGGGACTCGTTCTGTTTCTCCTTCCTGGGCTTATTCCTGAGCCACTAGAATTTCTGAAGCCACTGTCACTCAGCCTACCCCACCTTGTCTCTGTCTTCTTTCTTCTCCCTCGTTTCCTCTTCTGCCAGTTTACCCTAATTCCATATTTGGATTTATCCCATCACTGGCCTTATCCCTGACCCCCTCTACCAGGGCCTTTCCACCCCACATTCCCACTCCGATTCTCCTTCATCATGATAATAAAGAGGATACTTACCTCATCAGGCTGCCATCCCATTGCTCCAGTCTTCATCTTTGTGGCTACATGTCATTGAGACAGATGCTAGAAATTTCATTTCTATCCCCTCTGAAGAGGATGGAACTGTTTCCACAACAACCAGAGAAAAATCAATTAGTCCACACACTAGCACTTCCTCTGAAAAGGATGGTCTTTATTTCTCACAACAAAGCATGCTTATCCTTCCTAAATATGTTTGTTCTTCTAAGAGCCAAATGCTATCCCTGTCTGTGCTGTGTTTGAGAGTATGTTTTGGAAATCCCAAGAGTCTGAGCTTAGAGGAAGGAAGGAGTCAGTTTATATTGAGGACCTGCTTGGGCTTCCCAATGGTGGCCAGGATCCTGGAGGGAGGCTGACAGTGGCACTGCACACTTGCCCCCATTCCATCATTGGTCTTGATCTAATGTCTCCTTGAAAAATATTTTAATTTTTTCATAAGAGTGTTCAAAGAAAAAAATACACAAAACATGCCTTAAGTTATTTAGAGAATGTTCAATGTGAAAAACAATAGAGACATCACACAAGGACTAGAACTTCTCCTCCTCTTGAACTCTATACAGCTGTAGGAGCAAGAGGATTGCAAAGATGTTATACCTTGAGAAATGCCCCAACTTAACTTCCAAGAAGAGTAAGAGACAAGTAGTTTCATTTTTCACATAACTGGGAACTGGAAATGAGGGATGGCTGAGCCCTGTGTTTATAGCCATGGAGATAAACTATGACCCTACATTTATTGGTGGGTAATGTTGCCCCCAAGATCCTCTTTTGGTGGAGGCTTGGGAGTCCTGTCCTGTATGTCACCTCTTAGCTCAGCTTTACTGAAATTCTGTTCAGTGGTTCCCTTCCTCTACACTCAGGTTCATCTAGAGTCTCAGGGAATAGAAAGCTGTCCACTGCTTGGAGTGTGGACAGAGGACACAGCAGGAAGACTATCTCAGCTCCTTGTCACTCTCCTGACCCCAGTCAGGAGAGAAATGTCTCTTGCTCCGTAGTCCTGTTCAAGGTTCCTCTGAAGCCCTTCCTTTCCAGGCCCCAGAGAGGCTCCAACAGATTGCTGTGTACTAAGTGTGTCACTACGTGTGGGGTGGCCTTGGCTAACTGACCACAGGACACTCTGGGAAGAAAAAGGGTGGGAAGTAATATCTGTTGCCCTCTTTGCTGTGCCTGTCCAAGGCCATAGAGAAGGGAGATCAGTGGTGGTCTCTGGACAATGAACCCTAACAATAGAAAGGCACACAGTTCTCTAAGACTTTACAGTTTGCCTGCCTACAAAAAGAGAAAATCAGACTACTAGCATTAGTCTGATACTCTCCAAGGAAGGGCCTTTCCAGTTCTTTCATACTGTAGCCATAAGAGTTTACTGTTTTGGCCCCTTTCTTCTGATTTTGTATGATATTTACCAAATTTCTTAGAAACCACAATAGTAATTATTTCTGTTTTCCACAAATGAAGATTTGCAATAATTAAGACAAGCACTTGGCTAGAAGGCAATCCTCCAGTGGTCTCTGTTTGAGAAAATGATTGAGAGCAATGTTCGTATATTATCTATACCAGGCTTTGAAGTTGGAAGTACCAGAAATCCAGATTCATGCTATAAATAATCCTGTAATCCTATCTGCAGCCTTTAAAAACTTTTTTTCCCCCTTGGGGTTTTAACCATTTTATAGAAATTGAAGCACGGAAGTGTAATATTTGGTATGGCAGTTTATAAATTAAATGTGGTTAAAAGCAACTTGATGATTAAGCTTCATCCATGTGGATATAACCATGAAGTCGGTAAATAACATGCGATTTAATTATATTTTTGACACACATGACATGTCAGTTATGCATCGTAATAATTAAATTTGGTTTAGAACCTTTCTTCGTATCTTTTGTTGAAATTGGCTGAATGGACCATTTGGATTTAATAAGTTTTTATTAGAGAATGAAGATCCTTCTCCCTATCATTGGGAGAAATTTATTGGAATTTCAGTGAAGAAAGACATGAGAGGAAATGATGCAAGTTAAGGGCAAAGATCCCTATAGAACCATCAGCAGCAACTGCCTGCCAGGCCAAGAACCTGACGGAGAGAGCCGCAAAGAAAACCACTTGCATGGAAGCAGCACTTACTGATGTTACAAGGGCTGTGAAGTAAAGCAAACTTTTGATTCATGGAAGGAAAGACATTCCCTGGAAAATCACTAAAGAAGGGCTGGGGCTATATCTCAGGGGTAAAGCACTTGTCTAGCATGCAGGAGGCCCTGAGTTCAATTGCCAGTACCACAAATATAAAAGAAAAAACAATTTCCTAAAGAAGCCAAGAAGTCTTGGTAAAACGGTGGCAATGGGCTAATAAGGCATTTAGAAAAAGCATACATTTCCGCATATCAGAGGATATTTTACATGAGGAGTATAGTTCAGTCATGGTGCCAAGTGCACATGCTACTGCTGACTCCAGGGGTGGCTTCCTTCATTTTATTACATAGCTGCATTGTGAGGCAGTATATGAAGTCATACCTGGAAATAATCCCATCTCTACTCTCATTCATATCAATTACTCCCTCTTCCTGTTCTTCAGTAAAGTAAGAATCAAGATATTCTGGGTTCAAGAAAGAATTGGATAAGAGCTGGCATTTAGGAGCTTCTGGGAGGGTGGGGACTAAGGGGACCTAGTAATTCCATATTCTTTGGGTTAATGCCCTGAATGTTGTATCCCAGGAGTAAGGGTGAAACAGGTGTATATTAGTCTTTTAAATACTGATGCTTAGCCTCAAACCCCAGAAAATGAATTAAGATCATTCTAAATAGTATTATACCTTCAATTTGGAATGACTTTCAACTATTGTGTTTAGTATTCTAGATTGGAAGTTAGTATTGTTGTTTTTTCAGAATGTGTAATAGTATTCCATCATCTTCTGACTCCTTTGTTTCTTTAAGAAGTCAGCTGTATAATATAATTTATAGTTGCTCTCTGCATGTAATCTGTCTTTTGTTTCTGGTTGCTTTTTAAACTCTCTTATCTCTGGTTTCAACATTTTTTTTCTATGTATATTATATTAAATGTGAGCTGCACAAATGTTGCAATTAAAAGGCAAAGGATTCTTGAAGTGGATTTTTGAAAACCTATGCTATGGATGAGAGTCACAGCTGAAACATAAGGGCACAAAAATATTAACAGTAAAAAGAACAAAAAATAAATGCCAAGAAAATGCTTAAAAGAAAAAGCTATGGCATGACACTAATATCAGGAAAAAAATTAACTCTAAAGCAGAAAAAAGTTATGAGACAACATGGAACACATCATAAAAATAAAACATTAAATTCAGCCATGGCACAACCATTTTAAATTTGAATTGTCCCATAAATTGGTATTCTAACATAGAAAGCAAAAACTAGCATAAATAAAACAAAAAATAGGCAAACTCCGTATCTAGTGGAAGATTTTATTGTATTTCTCTCAGAAGTATAACTAATGGAAAGAGTGCACTAAATAATTTAGTAGATGATATAAATATTTCAATATCATATATTGAACACAGTACAAAATAGCTTCAAAATACACATTCTTTGCAAGCATGCATAGAACTTTTACAAAAAGTGTTCTATATGTTTGACATATATGCTATGTGCCATAGCAAATCTGAACACAAAACTATTCGTTTTATCTAATCTGAATCTCTGATCAAGAGTATCTTTCAGAGACATTTAGCTTTCTAGAGCAGAACTTTGCTATCTGACTGTGTTTGTTTGTTTGTTTGTTTATTTGTTTGTTTGTTTTGCAGGACTGGAGATTGAATTCAGGACATTCTACCTCTGAGCTACAGCCTAGCCCTAATTTTTTCTTTATTTTGAACAGGGTATCACTAAGTTGCAGAAGTCCTCACTAAGTAGCTGAGGCTAGTCACAAACCTGTGATCCTTCTGTCTCAGTCTCCCAAGTACTGGGATTACAAGTATGCACCACCACACCCGGCTCTATCTGTTTAATATTAAAGCAAATAGATAGCTAGTAAATAAGTGCCAGAAGTTTACTTCTAATGTTTTAGAGGTTACCTTCAATTTTGTTAAAGTAGATCCAAAATGCTTCTAAGTCTGAACTTTTCTTTATTACTGAACTAATACCTTTCTGAGGACTTTACTTAATACTCTGTGTATTATATAGTCTTTTCTTCCAGCAGGCAGAAAAACAAAGCTTCGAAATTTGTTACATGTATTAGCTCATTTACTCCTTATAACAATTTCACAGGTAGGTAGTTAAACTATCCTTATTATCATTTTATAAATGATGAGACTGAGGTAAGGAGACATTAAGGTCACCTAGCTACTAAGAAGCAACCTATAACATGAGAAAAGAAATCTTGTTCCAGAGCTTATACTCTTAATTACTAGGCTCATTGTTGTTGCTGCTGCTGCTGTTACTGCTGTGGTTATTGCTATTATTATTATTAGTGACAAGCTCCAGAGAAAAGTTATAAGTTGATGTCTAAGTATGCAAAGTGGTACATTCTAGTAAGGGTAAGAGGGCAGGACTCACCCTATACACAGGCAACATATGGAAATCTAGGCAGATTTCAAACTCATGTGTAACCACAACTGATGACAAGGTTAAAGAACTAGGAAGACTGAGATGGAATGTCATAACATTGAGACTTTCCAGCATTCAAAGTTCTACTAATGCTTTATACCCTTCACCTTGAGAAAGATACTTCTGCTCATTCTAAATATGAAAGAATCATAGATAGGTTGAAAATACTCTGTTTGGGTTCATGGCAGGAAAATCCAAGCCTGGTTATTCTCATTCTGTAACAGATGAGAAAGCAAAAAAAGCTCTTTGAGATCACCCTAGCAACATGTCAGGTGGCACAAAGTAAAAACCTCTACTTAGGAAATAATTGGGAACCAGAACTCAAATTTTCTGACTCCTGGCTCAGAAACTTGGAATGTACTTTGGGTTAAAGAACAGCCTTAAAACCTATGATACTAAGCATTTTAAAAATGAAAACACCCATCTGAGTATATTTGATGATGACAACTTGTGTTTATTTGACACTCATGTTTCCCTTCAGTTTTCAAAGACTCCATCTGATGTGATCACCATTTATCTTTGGTGGCTGGATCTCTTTTCCCTGTTTAACAGATGAAGAAATCATGAGTCAAAGAAGTTAAATGTAGAGACATCTGAGCAAGTTGCCTGGGTTAGAACAAGGCTTCTGACATTGGGCTCTCATCCACTGTGATGTCTTTGCCATGCTATTCAAGATACCCACAATTATACCACAATGAATAAAAATCAAAGCTGGCTGGGCCCTCCAGTAGTTTCTTTTCCCCATATTTATTTGATGTCTCTATCAATTATAGGAAACTGTATATATATATTAGACTTTAATATAATTTTTAAAGTTCACAGCTGAATACCTTTGAGATCTTCAATGAACATGATTTGAGAATCATAATTACTTAAATAGTATGTAGACTCTGAAGTCCAGGTACACAGATTCAAAGTACAGCTTGGCACAGCTTTGCTTATACATATCTACCATGAGGGCAGTTGGGGAAGTTTGGAAATTCCTGTTGATATTAGGTAGTTTTTTCTATGTAACAAAAAGAACCCAAATTGTTAGTGTCTTTAAACAACAAATATTCATTTGTTTATCTTTCAGATCTAACGATTGCCAGGGGAGATTTTGTTTCAGAATACAGGTAGACTTCAGGTCAGCCTAATTTGTCTTTTATTCTCTTTAAACCAGCAGCTACCTGGAACTTGTTCTTCTCATGAAAAGCAACAGGAGCATTAAGAGAGAAGAACCACATAATGTCTTTTAAGGCCTCTGCTTGAACTGGTCCATTGTCACAGCCCCAAGGAGATGAGTAAGGACATCCTACACCTTCTAGGGAGATGTTCTGCAAAATCACATGACAAAGGCTCATGGTACTACAGGGAGTGAATAAAGAAATGGGAACAGCAATCCAATGTACAACAGAACTTTATCATTTGCTATATTTTGTATTGATGATGTATATCAGATCCCAAAAAGGAGTCGACCATTGAGAACATAGAAATTCTGGCTGGACACCTCCTGTTCTTTCTGCTTTAGAACAATGAGAATCAGTGTTTAATCCAGTAGAATTCACTGGTGTCTGAGCATTATAAGAACTATAATTCTGTCACTTCATAAATTAGAGTTATTTTATACTGAAATCTTTCCTGGAATCTTAAGGAAAATGGTTCAGTTCAAACAATGATGAATTCTGGCAAAAGTCATTTAGAGACACAGCTAATGAAATTTAACATTCATATTAAAGCAAGATTGCCTGTCAAATCCTAGACTGCATGCAAATTGCTCTGTTATTTACTCCAAAACAAAAGAGCACATTCAATATCAGATATTCTATATCCATACCCACCAACTCAAAACAAATCACTTCACAGAGCCACCATACAGGGAGGAAAAAGCCCCCAAACTTGTAAGTATACATGCAAAGAAATTCAAATATAAAAGAATGGAGTATCACAGATTTAGGCCATTATGCAGTAATTTAGCATGACTCTGTTTCAAATAAAAAATAAAATAGGGCTATGTGTGTAACTCAGAGGCAGAATGTCCCTGGGTTCAATCTCCAACACCGCGCACACACACACACACACACACACACACACACACACACAGAATGAAACAATATGCTTTTTTAAAGTACACAGTGAAATTAGTTCAATTTATGTGCCCTTTTTAGTCCCAACACCTTTTATTTAAAAGGAGCACACCAAATTGAACCAATCTCACCTTCTGCTTTAAAAAAAAGAAGCTACAATTTAAAATTTGAAAATTTTTCATTTTGTTTCTCAATAATGAAATATGGGATTTTGATATATTGTTCACTTTAGGATATTGATGCTAAAGATTATCTTCTCATTTGGGGTACCCAATCTATAGAGAGACAAAAAGAAAATGCTTTCTAATGCTCATGAGCCCCATATTACTCTGCCTCTGGGAAGAAGACTTCTGCTAAATAGGCATCACAGAGGTGTTATTAGGTTGCCATGTAAAGTGTCTAACATTTGTCTCCTGAAAATGATTCCCACCGCCCCAGCCCGGGTGCAGGGCCTCATCATTTCCAAAGTGAACTACTGCAGCAGTTTCCTACCTCCTCCTTCTGCCTGCAGCTGCTCCCTGAAGCACTGGATCTGTGATTCTCCCTGAAGCACAGACCTAATCATGTCACTCCACAAGAATAGATGACAGTTAACCTACTCCTGCCCTTCTGTGCCTGTCTGTTCACTAACTACATACCTCCTCCTATGAGAAAGGCAAGAGTGAACCAGGAAAGGAATTTATCACTCCTTCCTACTAATCACTTCACCTTGGATTATACAGTTAGGATATAGTTCCTATCTGGCAAAGCACAAAATCTAAGAGCCTGTTCTCAGGCACCATGGTCTCTGACTGCCTTACCACATTGCAAACTTAGTGTGTGTGTGTGTGTGTGTGTGTGTGTGTGTGTGTGTGTGTGTGTGTGTAAGATCAAACCCAGGGGCATTCTATCACTGAGCTACACCCCCAGCCCTTTTTTATTTCAAAAACAAGGTCTTGCTAAGTTGCTGAAGTTACTCTCATTTTCCAAAACATAACACCTGCCTAGTTCTCTAGAGATAAATCTTTCTCTCTTTTGCTCATGTCTCTACTCTCTCCTCTATGAAAACGATGGCCCCAACCTCTCTCCTGTGCTCCATTCCTTCATTTCCACTTGTTTACCTGACACAGGTGATTTCTTGGCTCCTTACACTGAGTATATGTGACCCAAATTCATTGTCTTTCAACAACTACAAAATAGTGTCTCAGCCTAACTTCACCCCTGTGTACAACAGCAACATTATTTTCTTAGTCATCATGGGTCAAAATCTTGGCATTGTACTTGACTCTTTCTTTGCCCTTGATCTCCACATTCAGTTGCTAACTGAAACCTGTCTTACCTGTATTGCCTAGACTGTACCTGCCAATACATTTCTATGCCCCTTGCTGCCCTAGTAAACGGCTGAATTAAACACTGAGTGAGCCTTTTTGCCTCTTCTTCTCCTCTTCCCATTTCACACTTACATAGCCCCATCCTATTTATCCTCCCAAAGAGAGCTTCTTTTACATCTTCAACCCTCTCTGCTCTTCCAAGGGTATACTAAATTAAGCACTAACTCCCCTGCTAGTGTTGAAAGCCTCCTACATCTCACCTGTTTCCCTGCAATCTACATTTCTAGACTCCTCTGCCACTAATTCCTTGCTGTGCCCAGAGCCTTGTGCACCTACAGCGCTTACTTTTCCCCAGCCTTCCCTGGAGCATGGAGCCCTTTGAACCTCTGCTTCCTAGGCCTGGGATACTATTTACTCCCCTTCTTAACCTGGTGCCATAGAACTGACTCTGTAGTGCCTTTTTCAGCCCCTGAAACTCCTAGAGGTTGCAAGTGAACCCTGCAACAGTCCCCACCATCTTCCTTCCCTCTATCTCACTCCAAACTGTTCCTGAGATCTTTCTAAAAGTCAAATTTGCCTCCTCCTCTCCAAATCCATTCTGCTTAAAATTCTTCACTGGTTCTTTGGCCCTAAGGTATTAAGCACAAGTCCTTTAACACGCTGGGTAAGCCTCTTCTGCCTTTCCTGCTTCACCTCTACCTCCTTCTTATGCAGCCTATAATGAAGTTGAATTCCACTGTTTCTCCAAAAATTCCAGATTCCAAAGCTGGACCCACTTTCTTCTTCCTCTGTGACCTTCCCTATATGTGCCTTCTCCTTACAGTCCTGCCTTGCTGTTGGCAGTGAACTCCTCCCCCTTCAAAGACAAGCACAATCTCTTTCTCAAAATTCTGGCCCTGAGCTTCCACCCCGGATCTATCAGCTTCTGTCCCAATCCTGTTTCCATGCCCTTGGCTTCATTTATGACTACAATTTTTGCAATGTGTTTATAGATGAAAATGTTTAACATTCCCCCTTTCTCCCTTTGAATGTGTTTCCCTTAAATGTGACTATAAAGGAGTGAAATTCTGTGCTGCGCATAAATCTGCACGTGAATGCTCATGGCAGTGTTATTTGAAATAGCCCAAAGCCGTAAACTGTTCAGGTATCCTTTGGCTGATAAGTGATTAAACAAGCCAAGATACATATATACCATGGGCATTTAAAAAAGAAAGAAAGAAATAGAAAACAGAAAAAAGAATCAACCATTGATACACTCACTATTATCTTGGGTGAATCTCTAAAGAATTATGCTAAGTGAAAAAAGCCAATCCTAATTGTATGATTCCACTTGCATAACATTTTTGAAATGACAGAATCCTAGAAATGGAGACTAGATTAGGGATTGCCGTGGATGAGGGATGAGGAGGTATGAAGGGAGGGTGAGAGGCAGGTAGAGATCATATGAGACAACAGGAGGCATTTTTGTGGCGATGGAGCTGCTCAGTATCTTGACTATACTGGCAAATACAACAACCTCCACATGTTACAAAATTGTATAAAACTAAGTACACACAGACACAAAAATGACTACAGTAAAATTGGGGGAATCTGAGTATGATTGGTAAAATTCCTGGTTGTGGTATTGTAATAGTCTTGCCAAATATAACCATTGAGGGAAATTGGGTAAAAGGCACCCAGGATCTCTATTATGTCTTACAATTGCCTATGCATCTATAATTATCTCAATCAACACTTTGATTTAAATATTTATTTAAATCACAGCAAGTCACAGCAGCGTCCATTCATGAAAGCTGATCACGATAACTCAATCACATATACCAGTTTATGATGAAATTTATGGCAGCTCTTACATAGTTTACTCTACCTCACTTATTTTTACAGTATATTTATGTTTAGGATGTGTATTTCTGTGACACTTTTTATTTCCTCAGCCATTCGTTTTTGATGTTTCTCCCTCCCATATAACCTGCATAACTGGCTTTTCTATTGAATATCATTAATGATACTTTTATCTGTTTGCTATTACTGCTCCATTAAAAAAGAAGAAATCTGTAATAAAGTGGTTTTCAAAGCAAGGGAAAAGAGTGGATGCAGTTTATGAGAAATAAATGTGAAATTTCTTGGCTATGGTATTTGGGCTTCATTTTAATATGCCAAGCACTGGTCTAGGCCGTAAAGATATACGTGGTATCTTTAGTAGTAAACTAAACAAAGTTCCTGCCTTCGTGGAGGTCAGATTAGGAAGTTAGTAAGACACATAATCATAATCACTTAACACTAAATACCATGAAGAAAACTATATTCAGGCAATTATTGACAGAAAACAGAGAGGACACCAATGTAGGCAGAGTAGTGGTCTGACAGCTTATCTGATGTTAAACAGAGACTTGGGTGACATGACAGAGAATAAATAGTATGTCATTCATGGTTGTCAAGAAAAAATTAATGTTGGTTCTTCTACCACAGATTCTTATTAATTCTTTACTCTCAGATTCATTAAAAGAGAAATTACTCCTTAATCAAACAGCTTTATCTTTCAACCAAAAGCTTGAGGTATTTAGTTAGAAACAAACAAACAAAAAAGTGTCAAATACTTAATGCCCACTCTTTCATTTCCCTTTTCCTTGGTATGTTTTTAAAAGCTTGTCTAGATCTAAAAGAAAAAGAACACCATTTTAATGAACATTGCAATTAAGAGATGCACCACCTGGAAACTAGCCCCCTTTGAGCTGCTGTGATGTTGCTCTTCTCCTGATTTGGGGTCAATAAAGTGTGGTGTTTGTGTCTCCAAGGAAAAAATCCCTCTATGTTAAAGCATTTGACTCACTCTGGCTTCCGGAACCCTCCTAAGGAGCTCAATCTGCAGATCAGAGCAGGCTACTCCTTTTCAATTAACTCTCTTTCAGACCTGATCATTGTCCTTGTCTTCATTTATGTCAAATGGTGCTCCCTGTGGAGACAGGCAGCTGGTTATTACAGGCTAACTCAGATAAACCTTATTGAAATAACTGCCTCCCTTGTACAAATCTATCAATCACCTATTCTTTTTGGTATTGGGGATTGAACCCAGGTGCTTTCAGCCCCTGAGCTATACCCACAGCCCTTTTTATTTTGAAACAGCTTCTTGCTAAGTTGCTGAGGCTGGCCTCATACCTGCAATCCTCCTGTCTCAGCCACCCAAATACTAGGATTGCAAGCATGTGCCACCAGGCCTGGCTTATCCATCACCTTTTCTTTGACAGTCCCTTGTCAGCCCAGTGCTTAGTGCTATTCGTGGGTCTCAAATGGTAGGCTCCCCCCACCCCTACATACACATACATACACACACACACACACACACACACACACACACACACACACACACACGCTGTACCATCAGAATTGAGCCACTGTTTGCAAAGTCCAAACTGCATGTGGAGATTTGGAGCCATTTGCTTCCTAGAAAGTTTAATTTCATTCAGGAAATGTTAACTGAACAAATGTTGTAAATTCTGGGAAAACAGGTGTGTGATCCCAGAATGCCTTTGCCTAAAAGGTCTCCTCAGAGACAACGGGGCAGTTTGGGCACTTTTAGGTTGCAAGCTGCTACAATGCCATGTCCACATTCTGCGAGTCAATTTCACAGAAAGTAATATGGAGAGAAATGAGAGGTTTTGAGATCTGATAAACCCAGGTTCAGCACGAACAACTGTGTGGGAAGATAAGAGCTAATGCTCTCTGTTCAAAACAGAAAATTGCCTGAAATGAAGAGGAGCCAGTTGCCGGGAAGGAGGTCACTGTAGCTCCAAAAACCTTCACTAGCCCTCCCTTCGCCTCTTTCCTGGTTGTGAGCCACTCTCTTTTGACATCAGAAGTGATCCGCCTTGGTTTCTAAATTCAAACACTGGGATTATAAAGGTAATGGGTCCAAATAGCCCTGAGAGTGGTTTGTGTGAGGCTCGTTCTTGAGAGCACTATTGGTCCATCATGAGGGCTGTTGGAAAATGGGGACCTGTCAGGGTCAGTGAGGAGCTGGTAAACCTCACAGGTGACAGTTCCTAATTTGCCTTTGTTATTCATGGAGATAACTGAGGGTCATTTACTTCTCCTATATGTAGACTTAGCATAAGGTGGATTAGTAGACCCCATGGAATGGGACCCTGCTCCTTTGGAGAGGTATGATCAACCTTCTTTGAAAAGTCCCCAGGGGGCTCACAAGCCTATATCTGCATTTAACCC
>PVLC010025027.1:0-24053 GCA_004027655.1 Graphiurus murinus
TAGCATTTATAATATTCATAACTACTAAATAATTAAGATAGAAATAACAGAGAAGCAATACACATGAAGAAAAATTATTAATCAAATTTCTCCATTTATTAATGTTTTGGAGTATTATTTACAATGTTCTCTCAATGATGTCTCTATATCAGGAATATGTCTTTATTTCATATATTCTATAATAATTGCTATTATTACTTATAGTGTACTTAATCAATTTTTGTGTGTACCTACTATATATGTATATTTGGGAGTATAATAATAGCATATCAATTATCTGCATTTTTAAATTTTTCACACATTGTATCATTATAGGTATAATAATATATGAAATGAACTTAGTATTTACACAGCTGGGGTATTTGGGATAATGCTACACAAACAGAAGATTACAATCTAAGAATAGAGTATATACAATATATTTATATTAGCTTTATTTTCGTATGGAATGAGCTAAGACTCCTTTTTGAAAGATGCTTTTACACTTCATGTAGTACTGGCAGGTCATTTAAAACAATGCATTTGGAAGACATGTTTAATGCAGCTACTGGGATATGGCAGTGTCTCCTGTCAGAAATATTGCTTGGCTTCAATTAAAAAATGTTGGCTCATTAAATAATATGTCCAAATATTTCACTAGTAAAATAGGCCATTGGAAGAAAGATCAAAGGAGAAGTAGGGTATCTTTTTTTGGATTTATCCACCTCAAGTTTACTCTAATGCAGCTAGATGTGGTTAAGTGCTCTCTGGAAAGTTTAGTTACTCTTCTCCTTTATCCTTGCAATAAAACATATTTGTTTGGAGATGCTCATGGAGAGGATAGCAGCATTTAAGCTCTAGCAATGTGGCAAGCTTCACACAGTCAGTGCAATGATAAATATATCAGTGGTTATCAATGTTAGATGCATACTAGAATTGACTGCACCTAGTATGATTTGTAAGAACCAATTGCCTAGGCTCCACCTCTAGCAATTCTGATTTAATTGGACTGGGAACTTGCCAAAATGTAGATGTATTTCAAGTCTGTGTAATTCACTGGCAAATAGTCACTTTTAATAACCCCATTTTTTATTTAAAAAATCAAAAGAAGTAGAAACTTAAGTCATATAAAGTTGGGAAACACATGACATTATTCAATAAGGGTAAACAAAATTTAAAATATAAGTCTATCTAACCTCTCTTTCTATTTAAATTAATATGCAAATTGATAAAAAGATAACCATTTGTATCTATTTTACACTGTCAGTTAAAATGATCATCTGCAATGTTTTATAATATATTTGTAAGAAATTCATGTAGAAGTCAAATTCGAGACTTAACAAATGGTCAACTTTCAAAGATGTGGTTAAATTATTATTTTATTGTGCTTCCTTAAATATTCTAACTTCTCCAAACACTGACAACTTGAATTGACCCAGTTCTCTGGCTGTAATTTTACCTTTCTCAATGTAAAGCTATCTTTGAAGTTAATTGTAGAGATGAGTCCCAGAGGATTTCAAAACTGCTACCCCACTTTGCCCATCAAATGAGGTTCAATTACACTCAACAGGAGAAACAGATATGTGTGTGGTTTGGTGCCCAAGCAGACAATACTTATGACATCAATTGCTCCCTTGACTTAGGCAAATGGTGGGTAAGAGTGTGCAAAATAACTATAAGCTTTCAGTGAGCTTGGAGTTCTTACATTTGCTCAGTCACCTTGCCATTTACCTATTTTCAGAGTCATGAGGTAATGGTAATGTTTTTAAAGAGCTCATATGCTTCTAACCTTTTTTCTCTAAAATATAGATTCTTAAGTTTATAGATTTGGAAAGAAAGTCTATCAGAACCACATAAGATTTTTTTCTTTATATTTTTATTGGTGTATTATAGTCTCACTTCATAATATAGTTCCCAGTTATAGTAACATGCAGGCACACAGTACTTGGTGAGCTTTCCCCTGCTCTCTCCCTATTCCTCCCTTCCCTGTACAAGATATTGAGATTGGCATTGGTATTCTTACATATGTACATAATTTCAATGGAAATTTTTCCTTCATTAATTCTCCTTCTTCCCCCACTCCTTCCCCAAGATCATTTCCCTGGCTCCACTCCTCCATTGTCTAAATTCCCTCTTATATCCCAATTGCTCCCTGGTTTTCACATATGAGAGAAAACATATGACCCTTTATGTGATTGGATAATGTCACTTAATATAATATTCTTTAGGTCCATTCATTTTCCTTCAAAAGTACTAACTCTGTTGCCTCCTTCAGACAATACTTACTTTATACTTAAATATGCCAGTATTGTTTCATAGAGAGCAAAGTAACAAGGCAACCAGCTTTGTGAATGTGATATCTGAAAGTACTTTTCTATATAGTATTCATAGGAGTTACAAAAAAAACCTGTATTCTAATCATGACTTCACCCCCAGGAGTCCCAGGTCTTCACTGCAATAATATGGAAATGAATATTTATATTTTAAAATTTTTAAAGAAAAAAAAGTAGCATATATAAAATACTGGGTCCAGCAATAGTGCTTAGAATATGCTGAGTCTTAGCTCCTCAATTTTCCACCAAATTCTTGGGAAATTTATAGGGATGCCCCTATATTTGGATGTGAATGGAATGGGATCCACTATAAACACTATTGAGTCTTACAGAAAGAGGAAAATCACATAGGGCAGAGGGACAATTTTAGAAATGATCAACAATTAGATTAATTTCTTTGTATAGATGATTAAAAAAAATGTCATGAATGGTCCTTAGGCATCCTGACCGTTATACTCTAAAAATAGTTTCTGACACTAATATACTTTCATTACATTATAGGTATGCCAACCTATTTTTCATTACTATAATGAAATACCTGGAACAGACTAACTGTATTAAGAAATATGTTTACTTAGCTCACACTTTTGTAGGCTAAAAGTGCAAACAAAGGCACAGCTCTGGAAAGGGCCCCAGGATGAATGGAGGAGTGTGTGCATGAGAAAGGATCACATCAGGAGCAGAAAGCCAGAGAGCAGGTGGAGCCAGGCTTGGTTTTTTAAAACAACCCTCTCAGGAGAACAAATCAGAGTACCTTAAAAACAAACAAACATAAAAAAACCCTCAGTTCCTCTGAAGACATACTTCCACTCATCCAAGGACATCCCAATTGTCTGTCCTCCAATCCAGTCTGTGGACCAACTTCCCAGCCTATGTACCTTTGAGGAGACAACATCTACATCATGGCAAGAAGTGCTGCTCTAGACATAAGTTGGTGTAAAGGTGATTCCTTGGCTATAGATGTATGATTTAATTAACCCATGGTTGGTTGTTTTTTTTTTTTTTTCTGATGATGATTTTTTTAAAATTTTAGTAACAGTGACAAAATCTATTATCCTGCATCTTATATTTTACTCATAGGCTACATTGATAAATTATATCTATATATGCTGTTCCATTCTTAAATATGAAATATATTTCTATGTAAAATGTCTCACACTAATTCATTGATCAATGGGCTCTTTCTATAGCCTGTGCTGTTATTTGGACTTTTAACCTACTAAAATGTGAGCCAAATAAGCCAATTTTCTTAATATAAGTAATAGCCCTACTCTAAAGTTTCTGAAAAGTGTATGTATTTTAGAACTATAACATTTTAGGAAAAATATTATAAATTTATATTTACATGATCAGGAATGATCTATTATCATATTTGTACAGTTTCTAGGCTTAAAAATACATACATATTAAAGAAAACAGGTTTATTTGGCTCACACTTTTGTAGGTTAAAAGTACAACGAAAGGCACACTTAGATGTATATATGTACATATATATATATATTTTTGCGGTACTAGGGATTGAACTCAGGGGCATTCTACCTCCGAGCTATACCCCCAGCCCTATTTTTTTATTCTTTATTTTGAAACCAAGTCTCACTAAGTTGTGGAGTGCCTCACTAGGTAGCTGAGGCTGGCCGCGAACCCAGATCCTCTGGTCTCAGCCTCCCGAATGCTGGGATTACAAGTGTGAGCCACCACGCCCGGCTCTGTACATACTTTTTATTACCACCCTAAACTCAAATATCCTCACTTTTCGACAAATCTTCACATGAGTATAATTTAAAACCATCTACTCAATTTTAAGTATTGTACGCATCTATATTTTACATACATATCATACACATAAATGAGCATCTACCAAGTCTTGTGTGTATATGTGGTGCTGGAGATTGAATCTAGGGCCTCACATATTTGGCGAATAATCTACCACTGAGCTACACTCTCAACCCCTGATGAATAATTTTATTATTGTTTCATGTATGTGTGCCTGTTCAGGGTGTATAAATAACTTCAAACTTTATCATTCCATATCTTATTTTTGTGTTTTTATTGGTACATTAGAGTCTCACATCATAATGTAGTTTATAGTGATGGTGACATTCCTACACACATCACTTGGTGAGTTTTCTCTTGGCTCCCTCCCCACTCTCCCTCTTCCTCATGCAAAATATTGAGATTGGAATTGGTAGTCAAAATCTCTTTCTTGAACCAAGTGTGGTGGTGCACACTTGTAATCCCAGTACTTGGGAGGCTGAAACTGGAGGATCTGGGTTCACAGCCAGCCTCAGCTACTTAGTAAGGCCCTGTTTCAAAATAAAGAATAAACAAAAAGGGCTGGGGGTGTGACTCAGAGTTAGAATGCCTCTGGGTTTCATCAACAGTACTGAAAAAAAGAAAAAAAATATTTCTTTTATATGTTGCATTGATTACTTATATCTATGTACAGTGTTCCATTCTTAAATATGAATTAGCTTCTTTGTGAAATGTGAAAGTGAGATTTTTATTCTACTGAATTTAGCAAAATGTGACTTACTATGAATACTAACATGTGCTTTGAAAACAAGAAGAAACTTCTTGAATCTTTGCTAAGCATTCTAAGCCAATTCATAAGGTCACATATAATTTCCTGACTTTATTTCTAACAATTATTTCATATCTTTAAACCCAATTTCAGAAAACAACCCAGAAAGGCATGTTTCAAGGTCAAGTGTATAAAGTTTTCCATCCTATTTCAAACTAGAGATTGGAAATCTGAAAACAAATAATGCTTCGAAAGGTGTGCATAAGCCTAGTAGATTGGGGAAAATTAGAATTCCATTTTTATCCAGGTGTAATACTTAGCAATATGAATTAATATAAATTAATTTAGAACTTAATAGACTTTACACCTTATTCATATTACTAAAACAAACTTACTATTTTGAGTTCCAGGTTGCCCATTACTTTTTATATTTACTGTTTTCGTGTGTGTGTATTCCATATTTACATCATTAGGGAATATACTACATTCAACGACCATGCTGCGGTTTTAGTGGTGATAGAAATATCCCTAGAACATGGTCATTGATGTTAATAAAGCCTATTGTCCAAGGAAAAACAAATATACACATACAAAAAATTCAGGAGCAAAGAAGAGTCATCTCCAAATAAGCAGAAGCCACGGAGGAAACACAACTTTTGATTCCACGTTCTCATTTTATGAACAGTGCTCCTAATTTCTAACAGGTGAAAATATGAGAATACATAACCTACAATGCATGATGGAAATTATGTAAGAAAAGTTGTTTATTATGAAAGTGCTTGGTAGATTTTGAAAAAAAAATAGAAAACTAAAATTAGATCAATGCTGCCAACTTTCAGCTTTAGCATTTGAGGGGATGAAGTACAACAGTGGTAATGGAAAACCAAACATTCCTTGTTGGTTTGCCTCTTGAAGGTTGTGTGAAAATGTTATTTTAGCTGCCTGCTTTTAGAATTTTTACTTAGAGCAACTCAATTCTGTGCTTGTGTATTCTTGTATTTGAAAAGGTTGAATAATTTTCTGGTTGGGTAAAAAGTATTAATTTAAATGAATCCTAATTACACTTATATACAGATTTTCATAGATTTTCTCTCATCTATATTACCAAGTTTCTCTATCATGATGTAAGATTACTGACTCTACCTTAATAATCCAGATCTTTAAGAATGATATTTCTTCCCATATATCAGGTATACTGATAGATGGTTTGTTAATAAAAATGTATTTTTTCACTCAGTTATCACCAAAGAAAGAAAATTATCAGTTTTTTTAGTTGTCCAAAAATACCTATGAATAACCTTATGACATCTTTGAATCCTAAATGATTAGGAACCATTAGGTGTTGTGTATAGCAAATGATTCTATAAGAAGAAAGAAGGCCCTAGGCATTATTTCAACCAATTCTATGACAATTACATAAGTATTTCTGAATAGTACCTGTATATTATATAACTTAGACCAATTTTTTTACTTTCAAAGTAGAATATGAAGTATACTTTTATATTGAATAATGATTTTATCATATTAATAATTATTTCTGTTGATTAACTTCAAATAACCTTTCTTCTCCCATTTTTCTCTTACTAGTTTTCAAACAGTTTGGTTGTAAAACAATGGAGTATGTATTCTGATGAATTGATAAAATGCTGGATAGGAAATTGAAAATTTGGGAGATTGTCTAAATGATCAAAATAGTCATAAAACATTTACTAGAAAAAATATAGTTGATGGAGACTTAAATAATTAAGGAGGCCCATAAAATAGGAATATGTGAATAAAACATCAAAAGTTACTTGTTCCTACATAAATAAATAAGAGAGACACTATAACTGCCTCATCCTGGTTAGCACTTAGCCAACATTGCAGATCAGAAAATGGACATGAACATAGTTTAGATAACAGGAAGTAATATATTTCCATAGGTTAATTCTGTGATAATTTTCCAATTCTGCTTTCTAATAATAATTGAACTAATTCAATGTATGAAAACTATACCAACTTTTCATCAAAAGAGTACATTAGAGTCAATACTAGGTTCTAGTCACATCAAGGTCCTTACTTAGTTCTTAACACTTTACCTCATTCATTTTTTCACATCATACAAGAATTTAATTTCCAGTTTTTATTAGAAAAATATGCATATTTGGAGAATAAATGTTTTAATATATAAGAACTCAGCGTGTTTATAAGGGTATTCAACTGACACATGAGTGTACAATGCATATAAACACAAAATTACTTAATTCAGATTGATTATAATTATAATCTAATTAATAATGGTATCAGGAATGATAGGGTAAAACTGGTGAAGTCATATAAGGAGAAGATGGTAATTTGGCACAAGCTGGGTTACCTTAATGTAGTTGTTTTACTTTTAAATCACTGAATTTCTTTGGGCATCAATAGTCTCATGTGTGATATTAACATGTTATTTTACAAAGGATGGATGACTGGCAGCCTTTAAGCTTTATTATACCTGTGGACCTCTTTCTATGTTAGCACTCTATTATTTAACTTTGTAATTAACTGCTATTTTTAAAGTATAAATTATTTTATAGAGTAAAAATTCCTAACTTCTATCAGAAGTGAATTGGCTGCCTGGTGCTGGTATTTTTTAGGGCAATGATTAACTAAAGATGAAGAGAAGTGGCCCTTTCTGAAGTGGCTTGGACGCTCCTACGTACCACAGCCTCTAACTCACCATGTAGTGGGGCCTCTTGTCTCACACTTACTGCTACTTGTATCACCTTCTGGGTATTCTAGTTCTTTGGATTTTCATCTCTTTGTCTAAATGGTGTCTAACATTTCTATGAATGCTAGTGGTTTATCCCTAATAACTATGCATTCAGGTACAGTTTTATATGTTTGCTTACTTATGTTCAAAATTTCAAAATTCATTATTTTTAGTTCTATATTCATTTTGCTATTCAGGCAAGGAAGAAAAGTTACTACTGTAATGTTGATAATAGATGCTATGATTTTTTAAAAAGCTGAAAATGTTAAGCTACTTTGAGTGTAAAATTTATATGGAGCAGTTTTTTTTGTTAATATCCAATTCCTATCATATGCATAATTTAATTAGTACCACAGCCTAAAATATCTACTATTGATAAAATGTAGTTTCTATATAGACTTTATATGCCCACAAAAGTGCTGTACAAACAAGAAATCTAAGCACAAATTTATTAACTGTGGATTTTAGCAGCAGCACCCAATCACCAGGACAACATAAGATGGTGCCAAAGAGATCAAAGATATAAAGATATATGTCAAATTTGACTGATGAATCTGTTATTTCCAGGGAAAAGCATTAAGATATGAGTTCAACTTTATAAATCTCAGTCTAAAAAAAATTCTCTTATAACATTACTTCTAAGAACTCTGGTCCATGGAAGATACACCAGTTACAAATGTCATGAAATCCTGGAGTTAGAAAAAGGAAGACCAGTAGAGTAGAGGAAGGATGCCAGGAGGAGGAAGGAGAAGGAAAGGAGAGGAACTGGGGAATGAAATTGACAAAATAATGTCATGTGCATGTATAAATATTTCACAATGCAACCTACTATTGTGTATAATTATAAAGAAAAAACTAAAAATACTAGATTTAAGTCGTAGAAAGAAAAAGACAAGTAATCAAATATTTAAATTAAATGCACAAAAAAACAGACTATTTTAGCACTAAAACATCATGTCATAGAATTTCTAGCAACTTGGTTCAGATAGGATAATACATACTAAATAATGACTTTTTGGTTTTGGTGGTACTTGGAATTGAACCCAGGAGTGTTCTACCACTGAGCCACATCCTCAGCCCTATTTTTTTTAAATTTTGAAACAGAGTCTCTCTAAGCTACCACATGCTGCCAGCCTCAAACCTGCTATCCTCCTATCTCAGCTTCCCAATTACTGGAATTATAGGCATGTGCCGTTGCACCCAGGGACAATAGTGACTATTAAATGTATGCTTATTTTGCCAAAAAAGGATATATATCATTATAATTTATTAAAATGTATAATATATTACATATGATAAGGTTATAATTATATATAAATATAACCTTTTACTTAGAATGGAATCAAGCAATCTCTCTGGGAAAATGTATTTTTATTTGTTCATAGCAATAAATAAAATGAGAATACTTTAAAAAGAGAAATATAAATATTTGGAGTGTATTTGCTCAGGATAAACCCATGAGAATATTGTTGGTTTTGTTTTAAACTGCTGTTTTATGGTGTTTATTCAAACAGCGAAAGGATAGCAGAATCAACTATCCTGCTGAGTCAGGGACAAAGTGAAAATCAAGGTCATTTTTCAGCCTGTGTTAACTAGCATGTCAATTATTCTTTTGCTTTGACACAAAGCAGTCCTAGAGAGTTAGTGCACAGCCTGGGATCCTGGGGACCCACTCAGCAATCGCTCCAGGCAGCTGTCTGGAAAGCCCTCTCTCTGCCTTGTTTGCAATCAGTACAACCCATGAGGAATTTTTAATTAAAGAATGAAACAGTTAAATTTGAATCACCCTCAACTGTATTTTATTATACCCATAATGCTTTCTTTGAAAATCTGGTGATCTTGAAGACACATTTTTATTTTCTCTGAAAGTTAAGATTTATTAAGAAATAAAAGAATGTCCTGCGTCCTGGTTTGCAGACACTAGCAATCTATTATTTTAAGGTCAGAGAATAATAGTAATTGTAAGAATCTATTGGACATTTATTTATTCTGTGTCAGGCTCTGCTTTAAGAGCTTTGTTAATCTTCCCAATAATGCTTGAATATAATCACAATTAAAATCTCTAGTTTGCACATGATGCTAGAAAATAGTAGAGAATTTATTATAATTTGCTCAAGTCATGGTGGGATTGAGCTGTCCATCTTGTTCAAAGCTATAAGCAAAGCTTGTTGCCTACCCCACACTACATTCTCATCTCCCTAAGAAAAAATAAAAGTCAATGCTAATTAATGAGCTCAGATTAACAGTGTAATGACCAGCAAAAAGCCATTTTTGAGAATAGGAATTAGATATTACATTTAGGACCCTGCACCAGTTTGCATGTTGTTTTCTTTCTTTTTTTTTTTTTTTTTCCCTAGAATAAAAGTCATTTGTAAATTCTTCTCTCAGCATGCTTTTACATTTCAGTTCAAAGTGCGCAGTGTACCACAGAGATAAAAAGTGAACTCCAAATATTCAATTATTGCATTTAAATGTATCTGTTTTGAATTTTACTAGAATCCCTGCCTGGTCATAAATTACAGAGGAGTTTTTTACTTGGGAGAACACCTTGAGCTTAATATAGTGTTGTTTATTTTTGTTTAAGGGTTTTTCACAGTAGGATCACATCAGAGAAAGGAATATTTTGCCATTCTCCTCATTTCCATCCAAAGTATAATATCACCAGAAGAGTGTAATGATTCTGAGATAAAGTTACCATTTAAGAAGAATTAAAATGGGTCAAATCACACATACTGAAGTTGGGTTTAAGATGTTGCTCTCCTACACAAACAGCCTCACCTAAGGCAAGCTGATCAATGTCTCTGTGCCTCAGTATCCTCATTTGTAAAATGCAAATAACAACAGTACCTTCCCTTAAGGGTTCTTGAGAAGATTAATGACTCAAACCATGTATTCTGGATCTTAGTGAGCTTATTAGTGTTCACTGCTTTCATGATCAACATCATTATCGACATCAATATTATCATCAAAGTTCTCTTCTCCCATTTTATTAATATTTTTATCCTTCTTTCAGGAGAATGAGAAATTAGTTTTGAATAATTACATTTAGCCTATTTAACGTAAAATATTTAATATCCAAATTTCAAACATTTTTCAAAACTTTTTAAAAAAATATAATACCCATTAACAAAATCTTGAACATTGAGACTTGATTTTGCCCCTAATTTTGAATTTAGGAATTATGTTCCTAAATTTAAACATAATATAGTTTTAAAAATGACAAGAGTGAAGCTGGGCGTGATGGAGCACGCTTGTAATCCCAGCATTCAGGAGGTTGAGACCAGAGGATCCGGGTTCGCGGCCAGCCTCAGCTATCTAGTGAGGCACTCCGCAACTTAGTGAGACCCGGTTTCAAAATAAAGTAAAAAATAGGGCTGGGGGTATAGCTCGGAGGTAGAATGCCCCTGAGTTCAATCCCCAGTACCCCCCCCCCAAAAAAAAATGGCAAGAGTGGAGAGAACTCATGGCAACTCATTTTGTGCTTAACACAAATATGTCCTCTCTAGAAGTAAAATGTATCTCCTAAAACCACCATCATTAGAGAGGTCTGAACTACTTTAATAAGAGCTGACATATTGATTAATTCAACCCTCAGCTCTTTTTTAACTTCTGGCATACAAATCTCAGGGCCTAAGTTTGTCTCTAAGTTGTCAGTCTTATTTAAGAATCTTGTGTTTAACAATCAGAGTTCTGGCATCATCTCCTGGCGACTTTACATTTGGATCATATCATACCTAGGAACTATTGATGGGCTGTGGGGTTGCTCAGATACCAACCTGTGGCAGCCTACTTGCCTGTTACCTTCTGATGTAAAAATGTATTATAGTAAGTGCTTTCTGATGTTTTAGAGATATGAAGTTTATTTCTCCCATGATGAATTAGAGGATTAAAATTAGATTAATATTTAATTTCAAAAACCAGGAAATAGAAAGATGAGCCACAGACCAATAAAAAAAAAATTTGCAAAAAGACATCTGATGAATGATAGCTATCCAAAATGTAGGCAGAAATCCTAAAACTCAGTAAGAATACAAACAACCTACTTTTTAAAAAAATGGAACCAATTCCTTAAAGGAAACTTCACCGAAGAATATATGAATTGATGTGACTTGTTGCTCCACATCTTCTCTCATCAGAGAAATGAAAACTAAAGCAACAATGGGATTCACTACACATTCATCTATAAACATAACCAAAATCCAGAGCACTGACAACACCAAATGCTATGAGAACATGGAACAACAGAAATATAAAGTAACATAGCTAGTTTGAAAGACAATTTGGCAGTTTCTTACAAAATTTAATGTTTCATTACCACATGATCCACCAGTCATGCTCCTTCATATTTACCCAAGGTAAAACATATTCACACAAAACCCGCCACATGGATATTCATAGCAACTCTGTTCATAATTGCCAAAACTTAAGGAAGCTAAATGTCCTTCAGTACGTGAATGGATGAAATGTGGTATATCCAAATAATGGAATATTATTTAGCATGAAAATGAAATGAGCTATCAAGCCATGAAAAGACACGTACACACCAATGAATAAATGAAAGAAGCCACTTTGAAAGGCTGTACATTGCATGATTTTGCCTATATAACATTTTTAGAGTCAAACTCTTGGAGATGGCATAAAACCCAGTGGTGTCAGGGGTTGGGGGGGGGGAGGACTGAGTAGGAAGCAAGCAAGGGATGTTTAAAGCAATGAGTCTACTTGAATGATTGTAATGGTGAGTACAGGTTATTACACATTTGTCCAGACTCTGAATGTGAAGCAATAAGAGGGAACTTTAATGTAAACTATGGACTTCCTGTGAAAATTATGTGTCATTTGTAAGTTTACCAATTATAACAAATGTACCATTCTGGTGGGGAATTGATATAGGAAAACCTATATGGGGAATATGGAAAAAATATATGGAGCTTCCTATTAATTTTTCTGTAAAACAAAAATTCTGTAGAAAAAGAATGGCATTGGACAAGATAGAGACAGAGAGAACTGGAGTCTGGCAAATAGATCATGAAATATCTCAGTGAATGGTAACATCATTCATCCAGGTTACCCAAATCAGGAAACATAACATCTATTTTTTCTCTTACTATTTCTACTAATCCACCATATTTTAAGAATTTTACACTCTGTCTTCATAAATTCAACTTCTATTCATTCATACTAGTTTCATCCTATTCTGCATAATCATCTCATAACATGACCCCTATAAATGTCTGATGAAGGTGTTCCCACTGTCACTGTTGTACTGTTTAATCAGTTCTCCATGGGGTGGCCAGTTATCTTTACAGAACTTATCTACTTATAGAGCCACCTTTTCTTTCTATTCTGTCCTATCCCTGGTTAAAAATCTTAATCCATTTCCAAAAACTACTACATTTAAGTTACTCAGCTATAAAGAACAAAATTATGCTATTTTCACACAAATGAATTGAACTAGAGAATAGTATGCTATGTGAAATCAACCCATCTCAGAAAGTCAAGGGGCAAATGTTTTCACCCATATGTGGAAGCTAGAGAGAAAATAGGAAATAAAAAAGACTTTAGATGCTTGAGAAGGGTGACCAATAGAATAGTGGAAGGGAATAGGGAAAGGAAGTGGGATAAGGAAAAGGAAGAACTGCTGAAAGAAACAATACAAATTATGCTATACCCAAGTATGAAGGTATCAGCACCAATCTCACTATTTTTTTTTTGTGGTACTGGGAATGGAACCCAGGGGCATTCTACCTCTGAGCTACACCCCAAGCCCCACTTTTTGTTCTTTATTTTGAAACAGGGTCTCACTAAGTTGCGGAGGGCCTCACTAAGTAGCTGAGGCTAGCTGCAAACCTGGATCCTCCAGTCTCACCCTCCCAAGTACTGGGATTACAAGCATGCACCACCATGCCCAGCTACCAATCTCTCTATTATGTAATAGGGATGGGTGGGTAGCAGAATGGGACCTGAATAGAAACACCAAGTTTTATATGCATTTGTGTTTGTATGATGACTTTGAACCTCACTTTGATATATAATTATGATGTACCAATAGAAGTATTAAAAAAAAACCCTACTACATATGTATCTTCTTTACTTTTTCTTCTTCAACTAAGTTGCCCTTGTAGGACCTAAGAATGCTCATGTTTCCTCCAACAACAGGGCTCTATGCAAGCAGATTATTTTGTCAGGTGGATATTCTTCTTGCTTCTTCATCTAATAAGAAACTGGTGAAGCATGGAGATTATACTCAATCATCACTTCCTCATATATGCCTTACCTGGAAAATCATGATGAGGTAAAATAACCATGTGAAGTGTTTTTAGAGTATCATAAATTTCCACATTAAAATGTTGGCATAATTGGATTTTTCACTAAATGGAGTGATTACCACAATAACATCATCTTCCACTGATCTGCTAGTTCTTTATGTATACATACTAGAGCATTATTTTTACATTTTATGTACCTGTTTTCCCATAGTATCATAGTATCTCTCTATTCAGGCTATGAGAAGCAGGCTTGCTATGTTGTGCAAGCTGTCCTCAAAATCACTATTCTCCTGACTCAACCTTCCAAGTAGCTGGGAATAGAGGTGGGTACCACCATGCCTGGATTTCAATGACTTTTGCACAGTGCTTGGTACATAGTACAATTTCAAAGACTAATCTTTAATTAAATGAATTAATTAAAATTTTTTTTTCTGTATCTCTCAGGCTAGAAACATCAGCATAAGAAATGACTATTCTGCTTTGGTATTAATGTGATGTTGGCTTCATAGAATGTGTTTGGGAGGCTCCTGTTTCTTTCTATTTCACGGAATAGTTTGAGGATTATTGGGATTAGCTCTTCTATAAATGTTTTATAAAATTCACTTGGAAAACCATCTGGACCTGGGCTTTTGTTTGATGGTAAACTCTTTATTGCTGTTTCTATCTCTTTGATTGTTATTGGTCGGTTTAAGTTTTCTATATGTTCTTGACTCAATTTAGGGAGGTTATATGTGTCTAGAAATCTCTCAATTTCTTCTAGATTTTCCGTTTTGTTGAAGTATAGTTTTTCAAAATAGTTTCTGATGATCCTTTGTATTTCCATACTGTTGGTGGTAATATCCCCTTTTTCATCTCCTGTTTTGGTAATTTGGGTTGATTCTCTCTTTCTTTTGGTTAGGTTGACCAATGTTTTATCTATCTTGTTTATTTTTTCAAAAAACCAGCTTTTGGTTTTGTTGATTTTCTGTATTTTTTTATTCTCTACTTCATTAACTCCTGCTCTGATTTTCATAATTTCCTGTCTTGTACAAACTTTGGGGTTAGACTATTCTTGTTTTTCAAGTGCTTTGAGCTGTGTCATTAGGTTATTTATTTGGTGATTTTCTGTTCTTCTTATGTGGGCACTCATTGCTATAAATTTTCTTCTTAGTACTGCCTTCAAAGTGTCCCAGAGGTTTTGATATAGTGTCTCTCTGTTTTATTGGTTTCTAGGAATTTTTTAATTACTCCCCTTACTACTTCTATGACCCAATTCACATTCAGCAGTGTGGTGTTCAGTCTCCATGTGTTTACATGGTTATTCTGGGTCTTCTTAGAGTTGATTGTTAGTTTCACTCCATTGTGGTCTAAAAAGATACAGGGAATTATGTTACATTTTTTGAGTTTGCCAGTGCTTGCTTTGTGGCCCAGAATGTGGTATATTTTGGAGAAGGTTCCATGGGCAGCTAAGAAAAATGTGAACTCAGCTGTAGTTGGGTGAAAGAGTCTATATGTATCTAACAGGTCCATTTGGTTTATGGTATTCTTTAGGTCTGAGGTGTCTCTACTAACACTTTATTTAGAAGATTGTTCTAGTGATGTGAGAGGAGTACTGAAGTCTCCCAATATTAGTGTATTGGGATCTATGTCTGACTTTATATCATGAAGTTTGTTTTATGAAAGTGGCTGCATCCATGTTTGGCACATAGATGTTGATAATTATTATTTCCTCTTGCTGGATTGTTCCTTTTACTAGTAAAAAATGACCTGCTTTGTCTCTTCTGATAAGCATAGGATTGAAGTCTAATTTATCTGATATCATGGTTGCTACTCCTGCTTGTCTTCGATTTCCATTGGCATGGATTAGCTTACTTCAGCCCTTCACCTTTACTTTGTGGGAATCGTTGCATGTAAGGTGTGTTTCTTGCAGGCAGCATATAGATGGATTCTGGGTTTTAATCCATTTTGCCACCCTGTGCCTTTTTATTTGAGACCATTTATATTCAGTGTGATTATTGAGAGATGATTTTTGATTCCTAACATTTTGAGTTTTGACTTCTGTTTTCGGTGATATGTATTCTTCTTTGCTTATTTGTTTGCTTCCTGGAAATTATTGTTTCTCTGGTTCTGACGTTTACTTGTTAGTTTTTCTTTGTAGTTAATCTCTTTGAGTATTTTCTCTAGTGCTAGTTTGGAAGACATAAGTTCTTTCAGTTTCTATTTGTCATGGAAAGTTTTTATTTCCCCTTCAATTTTGAGAGAGAGTTTTGCTGGGTAGAAGAATCTTGGCTGCAAGTTATTTTCTTTCAGAGTTTGGAATATGTTACTCCAGCCCCTCCTGGCTTTCATGACTTGATTTGGGATGTGGAGTGATTCTGATTGGTTTGCCTCTGAATGCCACTTGGCATTTTATTTTTGCTGCCTTTAGAATTCTCTCCTTCATCTCTACATTAGTCAACTTGATTATTATGCGGTGTGGTGAACCTCTTCTTTGGTCTTGTCTCGAGGGAGTTCTATATGTTTCCTGTACCTGTGTGTCATCTTCTCTTTCTATGTTTGGAAAATTCTCTGATATTACTTCTTTGAAAAGATTGTTTGTTCCATTAGTTTCAACTTCTAATCCCTCTTCTATGCCTATTATTCTTAGGTTCGCTCTTTTAAAGTTGGCCCAGATCTCATCGATGTCCAATTCATACTGTCAATTTTTTTTCTAATTTTTATGTACTATAGAATAATTTTTGGAATGGTCATCTTCTAAGAGTGATGGTCTAATCTACTGTTTATAGTTTGTATTGATGCTTTCACTTCAATTATTATATCTTTCACATCCTTAATTTCCTTCAAGGCTTCTCTTTGATTCCTGTTCAGGGTTTCAGATTCTTTGTTTGTTTGTTCCTTTATTTCTTTCCAGTTCGCTCTGTATTCTTTCTGGAAGTTTTGTATTGTTTCTACTACTAAAGATCTGAATTGTTCTTCTGGTAATCTCTGACATTCAGTGTTGTTGAGTTCTGTTATTGTGAGGTTTTGGTGGCTCATTGTTTCTTTGCTGTTTTTCCTTTGTATGGTTTCCCTGTACTTAAATTTGTATCTTTGCTGCTCTTGCAAGCTTTCTCATCAATCTCTGTAGTGGGAGTTTAGAGGTGTCTGCTGGTATATACAGGCACAGGTTGTATTCAGTGGTAAAGGTTGGGTGAGAAGTCACAGTGATGAAGACAACAATAAGGTAGAGTAGAGGGTATGCTCCAGTAGAATAAGAGGTTGAGTGTGTTCAGGTGATATATGGTAAAGATTAGAGATAGTGGATATGTCGGGGGATTCTGGTAGTCAATGTAGAGTTTTAGGTGTGGTAGTATGAGATGGTCTTGATATGAGACAGGGAAAGAAGGAAAAAGAAAAGAGAAAAGAAAAAGTGTTGAGGAGAAGAATATAGATGAGAGAGAGGGAGGGATGCTTGTAAAAGGGATAAGGATGAGAGTCAACAAACTGAGCAAAAAATAACAATGCAATCAATCATCCAAACAAACATAAACAAATCAAGGCAATACAGAACAAAAACAGGGTAAAAACAAATAAAACAGAAAACAAACACACACACACACACACACACACACACACACACACACACACACACGAAAAAATGAAAACCAAAAACCCTGCTAGTTTGTAAGTACAGTGCTGAGTTGGCCTCTGCAGCCCTTTTGGATCTGTGTGGATATTTTTAGCTCTTAAATATCTGCTCACTGTTTTATATATTCTAGCATGTCTCTGGCATTCTTATTTGCTCTCTCTGTCAGTGCAGGCTGGAAGTTCCTCTGATTCCTCTCCCGCTGAAAGCTTGTGTCTCTGAGCTCTGCACAGGGCCTGTCTGCATCTCTCTTTCTGCCTTTGCTGGTGGCAAGAGTGCAGTCTAAATACAGGGCATTTTGCAGTGTGCCTGGAAGGTCTCTATGCCCTGTGTGCACTGGGTTGTTCCTGCACTTCTCTTCCTATCTACTTGCTACAAAGGCAAGTGACTAAGTCTTTCCTTTGTATAGGGGCCCCTGCACCCCAGGGGTGCAATTTAATTTACAGATCCCTGCTGCTCTGGCTCCAGTGAGAGGGGTGAGCTGGGTGTCCTCAGTGCAGGCTTAAGATGGTTGTCCCAGGTCTTGATAGCTGTCGATCCTGCGGCAATATGCCGCCTGATTAGGGCATGAAGTTTCAGACTTTCTTACTCTATTTCTGGTAGCTTGGGTGCGCAGGAGGTCGCTGAAGGTTTGGGCGGCTGGCAAAATGGCCAAATAAAGACAGCTCAAGAAAAGAAAACTGTAGGCCTATATCATTGATGAACTTAGATGCAAAACTGCTAAACAAAATACTAGCAATGTGCATTCAAAACCACATCGAGAAAATTATACACCATGACCAAGTCGGGTTCATCCCAGGGATGCAAGGCTAGTTCAACATAAGGAAAAAAATCCATGAAATTCACCACATAAACAGAAGATAAAAATCACATGATCATCTCAATTGATGCTGAAAAAACATTCATGCTAAAAGCACTTCATTCTTGCTAAAAGCACTTCAGAGAATCGCAATAGAAGGAACATACCTCAACATCATAGAGGCAATATAGAATAGGCCCACAACTAACATCATATTAAATGAAGAAAAACTACAAGAGTTCCCACTAAAAACAGGAACAAGACAAGGATGTCCCATTATCACCTCTTCTGTTCAATATAGTACTTGAGACTCTAGCCAGTGCAATACGGCAAGAGAAGGAAATCAAAGGGGTAAAAATAGGGAAAGAAGAACTAAAACTACCCCTTTTTGCAGATGACATGGTATTGTACTTAGAAGACCCAAAAAACTCACCCAAAAAGCTTATAGAACTGATCAACAAATTCAGCAAAGTGTCTGGATACAAAATCAATCTGAAAAATCAGAAGCTTTCTTGTATGCCAACCATAAATGCACTGAAAAGGAAATCCAGAAAACAATTCCACTCACAATAGCACCCCCAAAAATAAAATATTTAGGTATAAACCTAACCAAAGAAGTAAAAGACCTCTATAAGGAAAACTATAAAAAGTTGAAAAAAGAAATTGATGAAGACCTTAGATGATGAAAAGATCTTCCATGCTCTTGGATAGGCAGAAAAAATATCATCAAATGGCCTTTCTCCCAAAGCGATCTACAGATTCAATGAAATATCCATGAAATTACCAAGGTCACTCCTCACAGACATAGAAAAATCAGTCCTTAAATTCATTTGGAAAAACAAAAAGCCCAGGATAGCCAATGTAGTCCTTAGCAACAAGAACCATGCAGGAGGTATCACAATACCTGACTTCAAACTTTACTACAAAGCCACAGTAATAAAAACAGCATAGTATTGGCACACAAACAGACACATACACCAATGGAGCAGAATAGAAAATTCAGAAACAGAACCACATGCTTACAGTCAATGGATTTTTGACAAAGGAGCCAAAAATATACACTGGAAAAAAAATAGCCTCTTTAACAAATGTTGTTGGCAAAACTGGTTAACCATATGCAAGAAAATGGAAATAAATCCCACTTTCTCACCCTGCACAAGAGTCAATTAAAGGTGGATCAAGGACCTGGAAGTCAGGCCAGAGACCTTGCAGCTACTTGAAGAGGGCATAGGACCAACACTTGAATGCATAGGCACAGGTAAAAACTTTCTCAACAAGACCCCAAAAGCACAAGCAACTCAAAGGAAGATCAATACATGGGATTGCATTAAACTGAAGGGCTTCTGTGCAGCAAAGGAAACTATCAAGAACCTCAACAGAGAGCCCACAGAGTGGGAGAAAATTTTTGCCAGCTACTCTTCTGATAGAGTACTAATATCTAGAATATACAAAGAACTCCAAAAAATCACAGCTAAGAAAACAATTAACCCGATCAAAAAATGAGCAAATGATCTAAATAGACACCTCACAAAAGAAGAAATACAAATGGTCAATAAATATATGAGGAAATGTTCCACATCATTAGCAACTAGAGAGATGCAAATCAAAATTGCCTTGAGATTTCACCTAACTCCAATCAGAATGGCAATCATAAAAAACAAGGACAACAATAAATGCTGTCGAGGGTGTGAAGTGGGAACCCTAATACATTGTTGGTGGGATTGCAAATTAGTGCAAACACTTTGGAAAACAGTATGGAGGATCCTCAGATGTATGGGAATGGACCTACCATATGACCCAGCAATGACACTTCTGGGTATCTACCCAAAAGAATGGAAACCAAACTATCAGACCAATGCATATGTATCTGTGTTTTAGCTGCACAATTCACAATAGCCAAACTATGGAAACAGCCAAGATGTCCATCCACAGATGAATGGATTACAAAACTATGGGATATGTACAAACAGGAATTTTGTTCAGCCATAAAGAAGAACAAAATCATGTTATTTGCAGGGAAATGGATGGAACTGTAAAACATTCTGTTAAGTGAGATTAGTTTGTCACAAAGAGTTAAAAAAAAAAAAAAAGTTCTCCCTAGTATGTGGATGCTAGGGAGAAGATCGGGCACAAGAGGGACTCCAGATGAAAAAGGAGAAACCATAGATAAGCAAAGAAGTTGACTTAACCAAAGGTGATGGACAGGGGTGGGTGGGGGAGGGGCACCCTAATGCACATGATATACTTTCACAAATATATCAAAGTCAATCACTAAACTGAACTTGAGAAGGATGGAGGGTGAGGGAGTGGTGTGGGAATTGAGGAAAGGGTTAAATGAGAAATATGTGCATATATGCCTTTATTAGCTGTACCTAACAAAGATGTATGATTAAATACACCAATTAATAAAAATAAAATATTAAGAAAAAAAGAAATGTCTATTTTCTGTCTTACAATTAGAAAGCACTTAACAATAATTACCCTTGCATTTCTTCTACTTCATGTTTAGGCTGAGATTATACTTGATTCATCTGAATGCCACTGAAGAGTGGTACCTTTTACATGGTAGGTATCAAGGATGCATAAGGTGAATAAATTAATGGATGAACTTCATAATTTTTTAAGAACATAATTGAAATGAAACTTTAAAATTGCCACACTAGCATAATGCTGATTTTTTTGATGTCTGGGTTTTCTCCAACAAAAGCCTTGCTCACACCCTTCAAAGAGCTGCCCTTCAGGAGCCCTTATCCTGATTTCAGGGAAGGGAGCCATGTGAAACAAAGGCTCAAGTCCAAGTTGGTGATAACAGATCACATAATTAGTCAATTATGTTACTAGTAAGGCATGCTATGTTGCTAAGTCTATAATTACAACATATCCACTGCAACTGAATCCAGAGGAATGTCAGTGTTATTTGTTGATAATCAGAAATTATGAAAAAATGACTTGGAACATTCTTTAAAACACATGCTTGTTTTGTAAACATTCCAAAGTTCAATTCTCATTGATTATGGTATAATCATAGGAAGAAAAGGGTACTGGAAAAAACATAATTGTAGATAGAGTAAGTCTATCTTGAAGTGAGTGGGTATTCGTGGACCAAGGATATACACTTTGGAGTGACAATTCTGGTGCTAGAGGGAAAAGTATCAGTGGAAGCTCAATTTGAAAAAGCTGGGAAAGCCTATTTTATAATATATAGAAAATGATCAGGACTAGATTTGAGGATTTTGAAGTTAGATAAAATTACCAACTTCCAGAAAGATGACAACTGAGGGAAGCAGCATATCTCAGTCATGCTGACACTGAATCGCCATGACAGAAGCATCTTGACAAAAGAAATAAAGCAGCAAAAAATTGAACAAAGCAAAGAAAAACTGAAAGATGGCATAAACAAAGCCAGAAGACAAAACAGAGGACATCAAATTACCCCAAGCACCTCCACTGGGTCTCGGGGGTACCATCTTGCCTAAGTGACTGCCAGCACTATGACTTCCAGAGACCCCCAGCAAAGAAGCCAATGACTTCCTCAGAAAACCAGCAAAAAGACTCAACAGAAAAATGAAAGCTGAAAAGTGGAAGAACCAGAGCTAGAAAAAAGAGCAGAGAACTGTATAAGCTCTCCATGCATCCAATCTGGGGAACAGAGTCTGGCAGTGGTGGTGCTGTCCTAACCAGGCATGCCAGAGCTGGAGGCTGTGGCTTCCAGAGACCTCCAGGGAGAAACTGTGGATTGTTGTGAGGCCAGTGACTACAGACCATCAGTAAAAGTGCTTAGAATTTCACTCCATGCTCCAAAGGGACCCTGCTGGACCTGGAAACTGTGACTATGGCTGAACCCATTTCTTCTGGAAGCAATTGGGAATAGTGAACAGCACCCATCAGGATTGTAAGTTAATCAGCTGTTCCTGCAGAAATCAGTCATGCCCAGACACAGGGACTTGCATGGCAAGGAAATAAACTCACGAGAGGTCTGAGATTTTGTAAATCACCCTTGCAGAGGCGGGGGCAATAGAAACATGGAAACAGGGTTTTACTCTTGGAAGACAGTTCATTCTAAACCAAAACCACAGTCAACAGACAGACAGAAGACATTACTACACAACCTACACATCCAACAAATATGGGACAATACAAAACATCCTAACTTAGAGATAAAAGACATGTAAGAAGGTCTAGAAGCACACACCAAGTGTATTAGAAACCTCTTCAGAGAAATAATATCAGAGAATTTTCCAAACATAGAAAAAGACTTGGATTTCCACATGCAGGAGACATACAAAGCACCAATAAGACATGATCAAATAAGGACCTCCCCATACCACATAATAATCAGAATGACCAATATAAAGGCCAAGTAAGTAATCTTAAAAACAGTGAAAACAAAAGAATGGGTAACATTCAGAGGCAAAAGAATAAAAATCACCCCAGACTTCAAAACCCAAGTCATAAATGCCAGGAGGGACTGGTATGAAGTACTCCAGACCATGGAAGAAAAGAACTTTCAAGCAAGACTGCTATATCCAGCAAATATATCATTTAAAATTGATGGAGAAACAAAAACATTCCAAGATTAGCAGAATTTTAAAAGTTTTATGATTATCAAGCTAGTAGTAGAGAGAATACTTAAAGAAATAAATCATAAAGAATAAAGAAGAAGCCAGACTTGGTGGCGCATGCTTGTAATCTCAGCATTTGGGAGGCTGAGACTGGAGGATCCAGGTTCGTGACCAGCCTCAGCTGCTTAGTGAGACCCTGTTTCAAATAAAGAATAAAAAATAGGACTGGGGCTGTAGCTTGGAAGTAGAATGCCCCCAAGTTCCATCCCCAATATGGCAAAAAAAAACCCCAAAGAATAAAGAAGAAGCAAATTCCAGAATCAGAGAAGAGGTGAACTCCACCAGGTGGGTAACTAAGCAAAGGGAAAATAGCACTATATCAATCAGAATATAGAACACAAACAAAATGACAGGAAACAAAAATCATATTTCATTAATAATACTGAATGTCAAAGGTCTTAATTCCCCAACTAAAAGACACAGACTGGTAATGTGGAATAAAAAAAAACCATAATCCAACAATATGCTGCTTGCAATAAATTCACCTTACAGCCAAATATATTCATAAGCTAAAGGTGAAAGGATGGAAAAAGATACACCATGCAAATGTACAAATGGAGAGTGAAACAGGCAGGAGTATTGGTGCTTATATCCATTAAGACAGACTTTAAAACACATCAGAAGAGACAAAGCAGAGCACTTCTTATCAATAAAAGGAACAATTCAGCAAGAAGATATAATAATAGTAAATATTTATGCCCCAAATATGGGTGCACCCACATTTGTAAAACAAACTCTTTAGGACATCAGGTCTCAAATAAACTCAAATAAAATAATATTAGGAGACTTCAACACAGCACTCACATTACTTGATTGATCTTCCAGAACAAAATGAGAAAAGACAATTCAGACCTAAAGAACAACATAAACCAAATGAGCTAATAAACATATACAGAATATTTCAACCAGCAACAGCTGAATACACATTCTTCTAAGCTGTCCATGGAACATTCTTCAAAATAGACCACATCCTGGGCCACAAAGAAAGCACCAGCAAAGTTAAAAGTTGTAATATAATTCCCTCCCTGCAACTTTTCACATCACAAGGGAAAGAAAGTAGAAATCAACAACAGGACGACCAAAAGAAATTACATAAATACATGGAGACTGAATGATACACTATTGAATGAGGAATGGATAAGAAGAGAAATAAGGGGAGAAATTTTAAAAAATCATGGAATTAAATGAAAATAGA
>PVLC010025028.1:0-24055 GCA_004027655.1 Graphiurus murinus
GAAGAGGGCTGGGAGTGGGAGTGTAGCTTGCGGGTAGAATGCCCCTGGGTTCAATCCCCAGTACCACAGTCGATGAATGAATCAAGCAAGCGCGATGCACAGGTGAACCGAGACGGCAAGCGTGGGCACTGGCTTGTGCTCCGTGGCTGGTAGTTGTGCAGGAGAGGCCACTCTTCCCTCCTGATCCGCCATAGGCGTGGTTGTTTGTTTGTTTGTTTTCTGTGGTACTGAGGCTGGCCGAAAACCTGCAATCCTCCTGTCTCAGCCTCCCAAGTCTGGGGATTTCAAGTGTGTGCCACCATGCCCGGCTTCTCCCAGCCCTATTTTATTTTTACTTTGAAACGGGGTCTTGCTAGGTTGATGAGAGTCTTAGTACTTGCTGCGGTTGTTCTCAAACCTTCGATCCTCCTGTCTCAGCCTCCCAAGTCCTGGGATTACAGGTGTCATAGATGTGGTTTAAAGGACCTACAACCTAGCCCAGTCATTCCCTGCCGGTGTGACTCACCAGGTGGCTGCCAACAGCCCCTCTCCTGCTCCGTGGCCCCTGCTGCGGTGTTGGTTTAGAACCCACACATTGTGACAGTCTCTTGTCATTCTGCCACCTTTGATGACCATAATTTGACTGTTTGACCTTTTTATTTTTATTTTTTGCAGTACTAGGGATTGAACTCGGGGGCGTTCTACCTCCAAGCTACACCACTAACCCTGTTTTATTCTTTATTTTGAAACAGGGTCTCACCAAGTTGCGAAGGGTCTCACCAAGTAGCTGAGGCTGGCCGAGAACCCAGATCCTCCGGTCTCAGCTTCCCAAGTACTGGAATTACAGTTGTGCAGCACCATGCCCAGCTAACATTTAAAAAAAAAAAAAAGTCTGAGGGAGCCAGGTGGCCCATCTTCATTCATCTGACTGACTTTATCAGGTACAGAGGCGCAGGCCCCTGTCCAAGGGCAGAAGTGGGCAGGCAGTGGCAAACAAGTCCACCCACAGGTCCTATACAAGCCCTGCTGCCTCAAATCTGGTCCTTGGTCCAGGCACTGAGCTCCAGCTTTAATGGGAGAACTAAAGTAAAAATGTGTCACTGGAGCCCGGCGTGCTGGTACATGTTTGCAATCCCCAGTATTTGGAAAGCTGAGACAAGAGGCTTGCAGGTTCAAGGACAGCCTCCGCAACTTAATGAAACCATTTCTTTTTTGTTTGTTTGTTTGGGGTGGGGGGTACTGGGGACTGAACCCAGAGGCATTCTATCTCTGAGCTACATCTCCAGCCCTTTTTCATTTCTTATTTGGAAACAGAGTCTTACCAAGTTGCTGAGAGTCTTGCTAAGTTGCTGAGGCTGGCTTTGAACTTGGGATCCTCCTGTCTCAGCCTCCCAAGTACTGGGTTTACAAGAATGCACCACCAAGCCGGGCGTGGTGGCGCACGCTTGTAATCCCAGCATTCGGGAGGCTGAGACCGGAGGATCCGGGTTCGCGGCCAGCCTCAGCTACCTAGTGAGGCACTCCGCAACTTAGTGAGACTCGGTTTCAAAATAAAGAATAAAAAAAAATAGGGCTGGGGGGTGTAGCTCGGAAGTAGAATGCCTCTGAGTTCAATCCCCAGTACCGCAAAAAAAAAAAAAAAAAAAAAAAATGCACCACCATGCCCAGTGAGACCCTGTTTCAAAATTTAAAAAAATAAAAAAGGGCTGGGGGTAAAGATCATCAGTAGAATGCCCCTGAGTTCAATCACCAGTACAAAAAAAAAAAAAAAGGACTGATTTGTTTTTAAACTATTTCTCTTCCAGAAAATATTCTCAGAGCCCGGGAGCTTGTCCATGACCACTATCAGCAAGCTGCGTGACAGCTGCCAGGCAGGACTGCTGGCCCAGGGCTGAGCTGCAGACATGGAAGCTTCCTTTCCACGGTTGACGCTTGACCAATTTCTACTGCTTTCCTCGTTAGTGTTGTAAATATGTGATGTCACTACACTGTAGTGAATTTTCTAAAAGAGCAATTTTAAAGCCAGGCGTGGTGGCGCACGCTTGTAATCCCAGCATTCGGGAGGCTGAGACAGGAGGATCTGGGTTCCCGGCCAGCCTCAGCTACTTAGTGAGGCACTCTGCAACTTAGTGAGACCCTGTTTCAAAATAAAGAATAGGGCTGGGAGTATAGCTCGGAGGGAGAATGCCCCTGAGTTCAATCCCCAGTACCGAAAAATAAATAAAAAATAAAAGAGCGATTTTAGATCACGTTATTCTTAAGCCTTTCAATTATTCGCTATGAAAGTCATACAATTTCTAAAGAAAAATTATTTTTACCTGAGACGTTAGTAGTATATAAAGCATGAGATGTACATTTGTACCTAATAAAGTATGTCAGCATCCTGAGTTTATAATTATCAGCTTCTTGGCCAATTTAAAATTAGCCGGAGCTGGGTGTGGTGGCACATGATTGTAATCCCAGTATTTGGGAGGCTGAGACCAGAGGATCCGGGTTCAAGGCCAGCCTCAGCTACCTAGTGAGGCACTCCGCAACTTAGTGAGACCCTGTTTCAAAGAATAAAAAATAGGCCGGGCGTGGTGGCGCACGCTTGTAATCCCAGCATTCAGGAGGCTGAGACCAGAGGATCCGGGTTCGCGGCCAGCCTCAGCTACCTAGTGAGGCACTCCGCAACTTAGTGAGACTCGGTTTCAAAATAAAGAATAAAAAATAGGGCTGGGGGTGTATCTCGGAGGTAGAATGCCCCTGAGTTCAATCCCCAGTACCACAAAAAAAATAAAAAAGAAAAAAATAGGGCTAGGGGTGTAGCTCAGAGGTAGAATGCCCCTGAGTTCAGTCCTCAGTACCGCCAAAAAAAAAAAACTATCGAGCTGTCACTGTTGGGTTGCTAATGTCAATTTAGGTATTATTCTAGTCTTTCCTGTGTCAGAGTACTTGCCTTTATGTGAGGTTTGTGCATGTGACTTCTTAGATAGGTTTTTTTTTGTGTGTGTGTGGTATTGGGGATGGAACCCAGGGGCATTCTACCTCTGGGCTACACCCCTAGTCCTATTTTTTTATTCTTTATTTTGAAACAGGGTCTCACTAATTTGCAAAGGACCTCACTTAAGTAGCTGAGGCTGGCTGCAAACTTGCTATCTTCCCGTCTCAAGCCTCCCAAGTACTGGGATTACAAGTGCATGCCACTACGCCTGGCTTAGAAAGGTAATTTTAAAATGAGGTTGTGGTTTTCCTTTGTTCTTTGGTACTAGAGGCTGATAGAAATAGGGCTAGGGAAGCCAGGCGTGGTGGCGCACGCTTGTAATCCCAGCATTCGGGAGGCTGAGTCCGGAGGATCTGGGTTCGAGGCCAGCCTCAGCTACCTAGTGAGGCACTCCCCAACTTAGTGAGACCCGGTTTCAAAATAAAGAATAAAAAATAGGGCTGGGGGTGTAGCTCAGAGGTAGAATGCCCCTGAGTTCAATCCCCAGTACCGCAAAAAAAAAAAAAAAAAAAAATAGGGCTAGGGGTGTTGCTCAGAGATAGAATACCGGGCAACACCCCTAGCCCTATTTTTTTCTTTTACTTTGAAAGTGCCTGAGCTGGGCGTGGTGATATACCTTGTAATTCCAGTACTGGGGAGGCTGAGATGGGAGGATTGCAGGTTTTCAGCCAGCCTCAACAACTTGAGGCCCTCTGCAACTTAGACCCTGTTTCAAAACAGAATAAAAAATTGGGCTGGGGGTAGCTCGGAGTTAGAATGTCCCTGGGTTCAATCCCCAGTACCACAAAAAGAAACAGGGTCTGGCTACGTTGCTGAGGCTGGTCTTGAACCTGCAGTCGTGAAGGTGGAAAAGGTGAGCAGTCTGAACCGGGCCTTGAGTGTGGGCTGGCCAGGCAGGGAACAGGCGGCTCCACCAGCTCTCCGGAGCCCGCCACCACACGGCAGTTGCTCGTAAGCCTCCTTGGTGTCTCCAGGTCCACCTGCTTCGCCACCCTCACCCCGTAAGATTCTGGTAGCAGCTCTCTGCCAGCCACCCCGCAGCAAACGGGCCTTACAGGAGGCCGGCCTTCAGAAGAGGCAGGCCCAGCCCAAGGACACGATGGCCCACGCACCCCGCTGCAGCCTGGCAGGCTACCACTAAGGTGCCCCCAGGGACAGGCCAGCAAGGAAGCCAGCCCACCCGCAGTGGCCACTGGACTCTGGGTGTTGGGTCGGGGGGTTTCAGCAGCAGCCCTTTACCCTGAAACTACTTGCGTGCAGGGGTGGGGGCCCAGGTGCCCAGCACATCAATGTGCCACGTGACTCCTTGGGAGGCCCCACCTCACCCTGGGCACTGGGTACCTGTCTCGACGGGCGGGTTCCAAGCAGCACCTGACGCCACTCCTCGGTTTTCCTTGAGCAACCTCAGCCACCGTGGCACCTCCAGCCAGCCTTGGGGAGACAGCTCTGGACACCTCGGGGACCCCGAGCACTGTGGGTCCCGGCCAGCACCCGTCCAAGCACTCACTCACATCTGTGACCCCTCCAGATGCCCTGCCCTTCTCAGTGTGGCCAGACACAAAGGGACGTGACATCTGGGCCGCTCTGGACTTCAGCCACAGCCCTGCTGCAGGTAAGGCTGCTGATCTGAAAAGCACTGCTAGGTCTGCTTTCCCCACTGGAGCTCGGTCCCTGGAACCAGGCTGTGGGTCTCCCTGTGTGGCAGGTCAGGAAAGCTTCAGCCTCACCCTGGTGCCGGGTCTCTGAATCCCCAAAGCGCAGGGCTTTGCTGCAGAGCACCTCGGGCACAAGTTCATGCGGACAGCTCCAAGCCCAGTCTCGGGGGGCTCCTGCTGACCTCCCCAAGACCAGGAGGGGTTCCCCCACACAGCGTGGAGGGTGGGGAGCTGCGTCTAGGACAGTGGCTTTTCTTGTCTCAGGCCTGCCTTCCTGAACACAGCAGCCCTGTTGTACTTTTGTGTGTGTGGTATTGGGGATTGAACCCAGGGGCATTCACCTCTGAGCTACACCCACAGCCCTTTTTTTTTTTTATTTTGGAAACAGAGTCTCACTAAGTTGCAGAGGGCCTTGCCAAGTTGCTGAGGCTGGCTGTGAACCTGTGATCCTTGTCTCAGCCTCCCAAGCACAGGCGTGTACCACCATGTCTGGTTCCCGTTGTACTTTTAACATGGGTTCTCAGGCCTTTAGTATCTCGTGAGCAAACGAGGTTGGTGAGAATGACTCCACAGAACAGTCAAACATGAAGCTGCCTACACACCCGGCAGGGCCCGCTGCTGCTTCCAATCCGGGGAGCCTCTCCCCACACAGCAGGCGCAGGGGCAGCCTGAGCCTAAAGCCCTGCACCGAGGCCTCTGCCCCCCATCTCCATCTTTCCTGTGGGTGTGATCCTGATACAGGTGCAGGCTGGCCTGCAGAGACAGAGGTGACTGCGCTGTCAACAAGTGAGACCACCTTGGGAGACACCCACGGGAGCTAGTCCAGCAGCCCTCCTCCTATGCCCATGGCCCCCAACCCTACACTCTGGCAGCACCACCCCATCACGGGCTCGCGTGGCAGCTGACAAAAGAACGAGGTCCAGACAGAGAAAGAAAGACTTTTTATTAGCATCGTTACAGGCAATGCGTTACGTGAGCTGACCCTCAGTGTGCAACCCGCCCAAGCTGCGGCGGCGTCAGCAGAGTGAGTCTATCGTTGTACACAGTGCAGAAACAGTCACCCTGAATGCCAACAGAAGACTGGAAACCACTTTACAAAAGTAAATAAAAATAACACCCTTTTTATGTTTAGAAAAGTGCCAGCTCTTGGGCAGCAGGGCATGGAAACACCGAGGTCATGCCCAGCCTGGACCTGCTACGTGCAGGTCGGCCCCCTGACCAGAGTCATCTGAGCACCCAATGCTCACCCTGGAGCCTTCCATGGTAAGACCTCCCTGCTCTCCTGTTTTTAATTTCTTAAGCATGCCTGTCGAACAACTGAACCACGCATCATCAGTCCCGAGTATTCAGACCAGAGATTTCCCTTTGTAAGGCTTAAATCTGAGCAAAGAATGAAGAAACCAACACCAAATCTTAAAAAGTCAAATGAGTGAGCCCGTGCCAATTCAGAAAAGCACTCTTGCTCTCCTTAGAGGTCTACTTTGGTAAATATTAACGTTTAACCAGTTAGCAAAATATTTAACCCAGTTAGCAAAATTAACACCGTCATTTCAATAGTTACTCTTGTGCATAGTAAATGTTGCAAGATGAACTTCACATTTGATAAAGCAGATTTGAAAACAGTTTGCCAGAAAGTGTGCCTCCCTCCACACCAAGCTAAGACTGGGGATGTGAGAACAGGGCCTGCCTCTGCCGCATCTGCGGCATGCCCACCCGCCCGCCGGCCGGCCGGCCACCCGCCCTGCTAAATGGTCTGGTAGCCGGCGTGACTCCTCTTCCTGCCGATGAGGTAGGCGATGAGGACGATGAGGACGAGCCCTGCCAGGGCGCCCCCCACGGCGATGGGGATCAGCATGCTGTTCCCATCCAGCGCACACTCCTCCACTGCAAGACAGACAGCACAGCTCTTCCCGCCACTCCCAGCCAAAGAGAAAGGACTGGGCCAGGCAAGGGACTCCAATCCCAAGAAACCCCTGCGTGGAGAAGCCCCTACGAAGCTGGGCGTTTCCCCCCAGGCTAACGGGCTTCACTGCCACCTTCACCAGGAGCATGCTCTTGGAGCCACTTACCAGACCCAAACCTGTTCCCTTCGACCTTGAAAGCCTGGACCCACACTTGGAAGATGTTGAGGGAGAACGCCTGGGTGACTTGGACGTGCTCCTCCGCGTTGCACTTGTAGGAGTTCCCCAGGGTGGCCTGCAGGGCTCTCAGCGAGCCGTTGGCGGCTTTGAAGGTAGACTCTGCAAAGCAGAAGTCTGATCAGCCAGGGCCAACTTGGCTGAGGCCAGGCAAACTATGGGGGGTCTCACCTTTGGCGTCGGGAAGAGTCATGTTCAACTGGATCTCTTGTAGGAAAAACCGGCTAGAACTTGCATTCTGGAAGAGCAGAAAACAGTCCTCAATCAGTTCCACGATTCACATACACACTGTCACTCACAACAGGGCACTGGGTCCTTGGCTTCCTGTGTTTCTAGCCTCATGACAAAGCTAGGAGTTACCTATATCACCTACACGGCATCATGATGCTGGGAGGACAAATTTTGGTTAGTTCCTTCCAGACCTTTTCACAGAATCAGATTCTCCATGAAAATGGGGACTGAAGGAACCAGATTATAAAACAGAACTTTTCCTGAATCTCATTACAAGAGACCCAAGCTCATTTGTACAGCGTACTAAGAACATTTGAGCGGTATTTACAATCTTTTTTTTTTTTTTTTTAGTACTGGGGATTGAACCCAGAGGCATTCTATCTCCGAGCTATACCCCGAGCCCTCTCTTTATTTTTTATTTTGGAACAGGGTCTCACTAAGTTGCAGAGGGCCTCACGAAGTAGCTGAAGCTAGCCACGAACCCCAAGTACTGGGATTACAAGCGTGCGCCACCAGGCCTATTTGATTTCACGACCAGTGCACACGGTTCTTCCCAGGCACAGGGTTCGGATGCAGAAAACTGCTCCTGGGCACAGGTGCCAGCCAGCTCCCCGCAAGCCGGGCCTCTCACCCCTGGTCTCTGTGGCCGCCCTGTCAGGCTACACTAGGGCCCTTCTACAATGTCTGTAGAAAAAATAAGCAGCAGTGTTTGACAAAATGTGGGAGGGAACTCAGGAAGACTTACACTGGGCACAAGAAAGTCTGCCCCTTCCCAAGGAGCAGCATGCTGACTGCTGGCTTTGAACCATATACGCTCAGCTGGCCACAGAGGCCTGCAGCAGCTCTGGCCAAGGGCACGAGCCCCCGTGGACGGGCCCAGCATGATGAAGGCGACAGCTCACCATTCCGAAGTGCAAGACCAGCACCATGCTCTTCTCACTCCGCAGCTCCAGAGCCACCAGCCGTGCGCCGCAGCTCCCAGTCCAGGTGGTCTCATTTGGGTTGATGTTGAGCACCCTGGTCACAGTCTAGGAAAAAGCAAACAGGCCAGCATTTTTCAGGCTCTGGGCTTACACTCTTGAAAACAATCCTAACACGGCAGCCGCAGGATAACGTTCACTTCAACAAGGTCAGAGAAAGCACTGAACATCGACACTGGTACACAGCTCAAGGTTCCAAAACACTGTCTTCCTGCAGCTGCTGCACCCTCCTGGGAGGAACCGGCCCTGACAGGCAGCCCTTTCCACCCCTCCCCACCCAAAAGCTTCCTACTTCACTCGTGAGAAGTCTTGTGCTTTGAGACAGGCTCTCACTTAGGTTGCCCAGGCTGTTCTCCAACTCCTGGGCTCTAGTGATCCTCCGGCTTCAGCCTCCCAAGTAGCTGAGACCACAGGCATGCACCACCTCACCTGGCTCAGCCGCCTAAAATCTCATCCAGCAAGCACTCTCCCAGCTCCCAGCCACTGCTGTTATCAGAGAAATGGAACTTCATAACGCAAGTATAAAAGTAATATTTAAATGTCGGAGAGAGGGGGGCTTAGAACGTGATGATCACCAGGGACCACACTTGTCTGTAATGTGCCACACCCGCTCTGTGGGACTTGTGACAGTCGGCAGGTCCCCACACCAACAGGCAGAGGCCCACAGTCTGGCCACAGAGCAGCGGGCGGGGTGCTCCAGGAGACCCTTTCCTCTCCAGGGAGCAAGAGCGCAGCCTGCCTACCTTGTTGTCTCTCTGCACGTAGGTGATGTTCAGCTGCAGCCCCATGCTGGCCAGCAGGCAGGTCCCATTGTCGCCGCTCACGTTGTACTTGGACACAGCGGGGCTCTCGGGCACAGGGCGGGGCGAGGGGTGGGGTGGAGCAGGTGGTGCTGTGGTTGGGGAAGGTATGTCCTCCTTGCAGCGGGTCTCTGCAGGGCATTGGAGAGGGAACATGGCAGAAAGCACAGACACTAGTTACCTGAGACTGAGCTCACAACAGATGTCTCCGTGAACCTGCCACGCCTGGCTCCGTGGTGGCTCTCCAGGACAGTGCATGCAGGGAGTCCACCACCTGCTCAGCTCTGCCTGCCCCTGCAGGTTGCTAAGTGCGATCCCTGGGCTTCTCTTTCTTGTACACAGGAGGAAAGCTGGTCACCTGCCACACACCACACAAAGTGTACTCTATTCAAATGACTGTTTTCAGCTATCACATGCCAGGCACTGTGTCACAGAAGTCACAGGAGGGACATCAGAGGTCCTCGACGCCCAGGCTTGGCCAGGGGCAGGCACAGGGAAGAGAGCAGGGGAGGGACGTGGTGCCCACAGAGGGAGAGTGGGAGGAGCCACCGGGTGCTCCCATGAGACACACTGGGGCATCTGAACATAGTTCTGTTCCTCATTTTTTGGCCCACCAAATGGTTCAGAGCAAAAAGATATGTGACATTAGGGCAGACTGAACACAAGAAGAGGGACAGCAGCAGTGTGCTCAGGACTGGCAGGGCAGAGGCCTGCTTTCAGGGACAGTGCTCTCAAACGGTGCCACAGCTCCTAACAGCTGGACCATGAGCAAGGCAGACGCTTCCAAGAAGGGACATGTGGCACATCCTGCTTTATATTATTGTATATTCTGGGAACATTGGGTACTTCAGGTCCTGTTTTTACACTTATCATTAAAGAAAGTTTCGTAAACAGAATGGTGGTGGTGGCCAGTCAGATAACAACCTCTTGAACATTAGCTAAAAACATAGTGCCTTCAGACAAACAACGTAAGAATTCTGATCACTTACGAACATTAGTCAGAAAACAGGCTCTGCAAGGTAATTCGGATATAGTTACTAATCAACCTTATGTTCTCCCTCAGCACACAGATATAGAAAACAAAATAGCTAAGCCAAAGAGATTTAGGTCTACAATCATATCTATGGGTAAAGAAGGCCGTAAGAATATAGATATCCGGTACCCCCGTATAGGGTCAAAGCATGAGCAGTATTTACCAACCCCCGGAGTGTCTCCCTGGAGCCTCACAGGACACATTAATAAAGACAGACAGACTATAGTTGACAAAAACAACAGATGGTTTACAAAAACCTCCCTAGCTTAGACCAATGTATACAGGCCTATTCCTTGTTAATCTTTAACACTGCTTTGTACCAGAGACAAAATAAAATCATTATATACTGATGTAAAACCTTTTCTTTCTTTTTTTTTTTTTTTTGCAGTACTGGGGATTGAACTCAGGGGCATTCTACCACTGAGATATACCCCCAGCCCTATTTTTTATTCTTTATTTTGAAACAGGGTCTCACTAAGTTGCAGAGTGCCTCAATAGGTAGCCGAGGCTGGCTGCGAACCCGGATCCTCCAGTCTCAGCCTCCCAAATGCTGGGATTACAAGCATGTGCCACCACACCTGGCCATGTAAAACCTTTAAAAAAACAAGTTTGCTATCGTCAAACTGTCTGATGACTTGTCCATAAACTTTCCTGTTCTATGTGCTTCACTGCTGAACGAAAAGTATAAAAAACAGCTGCTTGAGAACAATTAAGTAGATACGCTTCATCACTACATTTGGTGTGCGTATTCTCACAACCTCGTCTCATTCCCCACCTGTCGACAGACCCCTGACTCCTGCTAGGGCTGGACCCCGGCAAAACAGCAAGGTAACATCCACCCAGTGACAGCAGATTAGGCTCTCTCCTCCGCCACCTCATCTCCGAGAATAACACCAACCCATTTCCCATCCCGTTCCATCCTTTCCATTCTTGCTGGCTGAAACACAGGAATGTGGCCCAAAATACCCAGTGTGGGCGAGTCCACGGGGAATCTGCTGTGTAGCTCTATGAACCACCTGTTTATTCCTGACCCAGGGCTAAAACGAAGCTCTCCTTTCAGCTCTTTTCCAGTTGCCAACACCTGCCTTCACATTCCCCCCACGTGTGCGTGGAGGAGACAGCGTCACCTACAACGGTGCAGAGGACACGGGACCAGAACTCGGCACAGGTGCCCTCGTCCCAAGCGCCTCCCCCACATAAACCCCTTTCCTCACAGAGAACACAGAGGGATGGCCTGCCTGCAGCAACTGCCTCAAGCTCCACAGAGTGACACCACAGGGCCAGTGCCGACCAAGGAAGTGCTCATGGATGCTGCCGGCTCCACCTGTGGGCAAAGCTACAGGGCAGCACTGCAGCGTATCTGACTCTGGACCCTAGGAACCTGTGTGATAAAGTGCCATTTTCATTCTCCTCAATTATAAATGCAAAACCCACTGTCTCTTCCTTCATTCCCTAAACACATACTAAATACCAAAGCTGTTCCTCAGAAGGACATCATCACAACTGAAATGCACCAAAGCACACTGCGTTAGGGGTGCCCCTCGGTCTCTCCACCAGGGGGACGATGGGGAGTACGGCTCTGCACCCTTCCATAAACCACACTTTCCAAAAGCTCCTGTGCCTGCAGCCCCAGCAAGCTGTGGACACTCCAACACACCTGCCCACTGCAACCAAGAAGAATCTCAGATGGCAACAGATGAAGCTCTAGTTTTTAAGGAATAAAATAAATACTGCCAAACTAAGCAGAAACAGAGTGGAATGGCCTACACCTAAAAGTAGTGTGTATTTCTAAGCGTCCATGGTGGGGGAAAGCCCTGATTCACTGTACAAGTCCCCACATCCTTAGGTGAATGGAAGCCTGCATGCCTGGGCTGGAGCCCAAATCCTACGGACGCACACGCACAGGCGTCCTCCAGCCGGCCTGTAGCCTCCAGCTGGGCCGCTGACCACCCACAACAGGGCAAGCATCACTGGCGTGGTGGGGCACGCCTGTAATCCCAGTACCACCAAAAAAGGAAAAAGAGGAGTTCACAATAGAAGCATACCAGGGGATCACAAAAGTCTATGCCACGTAACTGATTTTGGGCCTTTCTCTGAAGAAGCTTCAACTTATTTAAGAGACAACAAAAAATAAGTCACAGAAGTGCCTGGGACCCAAAGGATGATGAGATAATGAAAAAAGAAGTCAATTTTAACAGAACTCAAGGGTTTTTTTTGTTGTTGTTTTTGTACTACGGAGTGAACCCAGGGACATTCTACCTCTGAGCTATACTCCCAGTCCTATTTTTTTTTTTGAAAAAAAGTCGCTAGGTTGATGATAGTCTTACTACTCGCTGAGGCTGTCCTCAAACCTGAAATCCTCCTGTCTCAGCCTCTCAATTGCTGAGGTTACAAGCGTGCACCACCACAACTGGTTTCAGCCATATATATTATTAATTTTGAAATAGGATCTAAGTTGCCGATGCTGGCCTTCAAACTGTGATCCTCCCGTCTTAGCCTTCTAAATCCTGGGATATAGGCATGCACCAGCATGCCCAGCTTGAACTCGAGTGTTTTTAAGCAATCTCTGCCGTCACGGCTGGCCACCTGCACAGTCAGCATTCCAAATGTTGACTTGTTCTCTCACCTTCCCAAGCTGCCCAAGAGCTGCTCGCAGGCTGCCCACCACGCAGGCCACAGGCAGACGAGTGGAGAAGGGAGGAGGCAGCTCTCTCTCGAGAGAGAGAGAAGGCTCAGGCCGCCAAGAGCTCCAAGTCCCCTGCCAACTTTTGGAGCACTCTGGTCGCTGTTTTTTGTACTCTGATGCTGGGGGCCGAACCCAAGGTGCCTTGCATGCCAGGCATGTACTCTACCACTGGGCCGCACCCCAGCCCCTGGCTTTTATTTCTGATTACTGCTTCTTAGCAAGAGGCTTGAACTGACAAAGGATCACTGTAATGAAGGAACTCAACAATGAGATGGCTTCCAAAAGCTGCAGGGGTTCTTCTACTAAAGAGGACATGGGTTCCATGTGATGTCACCCTGGTGGCTGATGAGAAGCACGGTTATCAAGACATCTCAGCTCCTGTACAATGCTTGGTAACACTTCAGAACAAATCTCAACCCCTTCTCTCCCACTAGAACTTACTAATAGAGTGCTCAGATATCTTTGAAAAAGCAAGGTTTCCTTCCCAAAGTACACATACCTGCAGATTTAACATAAAACCAACCAACCCCACTGAGGGGAGGGCAAGGGTGCTTTTGCTCCCTTCAGAAGAGAGGTAAGCTGAGCAGTTACACTTCAGGAGGGCATGAGGAGGTGGGTCATCGAGGGTGTAACCCTGGGGACAGTGCTGTGTCCGTGACCCCCTTCACTATACACTTCAGGAGGGCACGAGGAGGTGGGTCACTGAGGGCGTAACCCTGGGGACAGTGCAGTGTCCGTGATCCCCCTTCACTGGCCCTCTCCTGCTTCTGACACCTGTGATGGGGAAGCAGAGCCCCTGCCAACAGTTTCACTGTTTCCTGCAGCAGACTTTTCCTCGCCTAACAGGAACCAAACCCCTGAAATCTCTAGAACTGTGACCAAATAAATCTTCCTTCCTCTAAGCTGCCATCAGGTGTCTCCCTCTAAGCTGTTGTCCTTGAGTATTTTGGGTCAACAGCAGCGAGAATGTGACTGAAACAGAAGCCCAGACTCTCAACAGCCAATACCAACAGGAGCCACACCAGTGAGGTTGGGCTTGGGCAACAAGGTGCCTCATTTTCAGAGACTTTCCTCTTGTAATCATGCAAATAGCATCTTGGTTAAAAAAATAACTATGCGCTAGGTGCAATGGTGCACACCTATAATCCCAGTACTTGGGAGGCTGAAACAAGAGGATAGCAGGTTTGCGGCCAGCTTCAACAATTTACATCCTGTTTCAAAATAAAACAGGGCTGGGGGTGTACCTCACAGGTAGAATGCCTCTGAATTCTAGTACAAGAAACAAAAAACAAAAAAAAAAACAAAGCAAAACAAGGAAGGAAGGAAAGAAGGAAGGAAGGACGATCGCTCTCCTACTGAGCTACATCTGCAAACTTTGTTTTTTTTTTTCATTTTTGTTTTGAGATGGTCTAAGCTGCTGGGGATTGAACTCAGGGGCATTCTACCTTCGAGCTACACCCCCAGTCCTATTTTTTATTCTTTATTTTGAAACAGGGTCTCACTAAGTTGCAGAGTGCCTCACTAGGTAGCCGAGGGTGGCTGCGAACCCGGATCCTCCTGTCTCAGCCTCCCAAGTACTGGGATTACAAGTGCGCGCCACCACGCCCGGCTCTCCCTTTTTATTTTTGAAACAGGGTCTTGCTAAATTACTGAGGCTGAGCCAGGCATGGTGGCGCACACTTGTAATCCCAGCATTTGGGAGGCTGAGACCAGAGGATCTGGGTTCGAGGTCAGCCTCGGCTACCTAGTGAGGCCCTCTGCAACTTAGTGAGACTCTGTTTCAAAATAAAGAATAAAAAATAGGGCTTGGGGTATAGCTCAGAGGTAGAATGCCCCCGAGTTCAATCCCCAGTACCGCAAAAAAATAAATTACTGAGGCTGACATCAAACCTGCAACCCTCCTTCTATCTTAGCCTCCCAAGTAGTGGGATTACAGGCATGCGCCATTGCACCCAGCTCTGCTCCCCCCCCCCCTTTTTGTGGCACTGGGGATTGAACCCAGAGGCATTCTACCTTCCAGCTACACCCCTAGTCCGATTTTATTTCTTATTTGGAAACAGGGTCTCACTAGGTCGATGAGACTCTCACTGCTTGCTGCAGCTGTCCTCAACCCGTGATCTTCCTGTCTTGCCCTCCCAAGTACTGGGATTACAGGCATGCACCACCATGCCCAGCTCTGCATTCTTTTTTTAAACAAATACAACTTGTAGGTATTTATTGTGCATATTATTTTGATACATGTACACAATATGAATAATTGTGTGCATGTGTGTGTGTGTGTGTGTGTGTAAAACACGTAAAAGCAACTCTCTTAGCAGCCTATCACCACTCACTACAGGCGCTATGTGGACAACAGAGCTCTACAAGTCACTCCTCCTAACTAAAGCCTTCTGTCCTGACGTGGGCCACCTCCCAGTACTCCAGCTCAGCCGACGACCACAAGGATCCGCTCCACTTCTGACATCCACCTTTCTACTCTGCTGTACTGGGAGGTCACACAACATTTGTCTTTCTGTGCCTGGCTCAGTTCTTTCTGAACCTACAGAGGTCCCGCTCCCGAAAGGGAAGGGTGGCTGGGCAGTGCTGCAGCAACACCACTTTCCATGCAGTGCACCAGGCACCAGAAGGGAGCGGCGAGGGCACCTAGATCCACTGCGCTCCAAGTGCCGGGGGCAAGGGTCAAGGTCCTACCTCCCTCGCTGAAGCTGCTGTTTGACAGGTAGGCCTGGATGGTGGCATCACGGAGGGTGACAGTCACGTTGCTCATGTGGATCTGGGTGGCGCTGACACACCTGTACTTCTTGTCTATTTCTGCCTTGATGTCAGTTACAGATTCTACAGTCTTGGTTTCTGTGTCAAAAACAAAAAATTAAAAAAGGAATGCCAAAACACACAATTTTGAACTACTTGGTAGAATTCACAAGTGATTTCAGACAATATTTCAACCCAATTTTCTCTCTTCACAGCAGTAAACTGTTTCATACCGTTGGAGCTTGCATTGGGAAAATGCTGTGCGTCTGCCAAGTTATAAACAAAGCGCATGAGATGGACATGGTAACGTGTTACATTTCTTGTGAAGTTGAGGGTCAGTAAATGACCCCTTTCGAAAGCAATTGTGAGGCTGGGATCAGAAGCATTTCCTCCACAAGAGCTGCTGCTATTCAGTACTTGTGCAGAAGATGGCAGGTCAAAGGACGCATTCTAGAAGAAACACAATTACAACAGAGACCTGTGAGAATGCACGTTATTAAAGGGACTAGTAAATACCAAAGAAATTTTGAGATATTCTCTAAGTCTGATATAAACCTGTTTTATCTTAATCATAAATTTTAAGGTTTAAAAAAACAAACAAGAGCTGGGCGTGGTGGCACACGCTTGTAATCCTAGCATTCAGGAGGTTGAGACTGGAGGATCCGGGTTCGCGGCCAGCCTCAGCTACCTAGTGAGGCACTCCGCAACTTAGTGAGACTCGGTTTCAAAATAAAGAATAAAAAAAATAGGGCTGGGGGTGTAGCTCGGAGGTAGAATGCCCCTGAGTTCAATCCCCAGTACCGCAAAAAAAAAAAAAAAAAAAAAAAAAAAAAAATAGGGCTGGGGGTATAGCTCGGAGGTAGAATGCCCCTGAGTTCAATCCTCAGTACCGCAAAAAAAAAAAAAAAGAAAAAAAAAACTTTACTTAGCTGGGTGTGGTGGCACACACTTTATTTATTTATTTTTTTGCGGTTCTGGGGATTGAACTCGGGGGCATTCTACCTCCGAGCTATACCCCCAGCCCTATTTTTTATTCTTTATTTTGAACAGGGTCTCACTAAGTTGCGGAAGGCCTCACTAGGTAGCTGAGGCTGGCCGCGAACCCAGATCCTCTGGTCTCAGTCTCCCAAATGCTGGGATTACAAGCATGCTCTACCATGCCCAGCTTGGCGCACACTTTAAATCCTAGTACTTGGGAGCCTGAGATGGGAGGATCGAAGGTTCGAGGATAGCCTCAGCAATTTAGTGAGGCTCTCATCAACCTAGTGAGACCCTATTTCCAAATAAGAAATAAAATCAGTCTGGGGGTATAGCTGAGATGTAGAATGCCCCTGGGTTCAATGCCAACACCAGACACACACATAAAACAAAAAATAGCTGGGCGTGGTAGTGCACACTTATAATCCCAATACTTGGGAGACTGAGACCGGAGGATCTGGGTTCACAGCCAGCCTCAGCTACTTAGTGAGACCCTGTTTCAAAATAAAGAATAAAAAATAGAACTAGGGGTGTAACCCAGAGGTAGAATGCCCCTGAGTTCAATACATAATAAATTGTCATAGGATCTAGTTACCTTATAGTTCTATATGGTATTCATTTTTTAATGTAAACAAGAAAACCCATAAAAATGATCAGCATTACATGTAAGTTAATTGACTGAAAAGTAAGTCTAAGAGAAAGTTGACATTCATAGTTTAAAATTTTGCTTCTATTTAAATAACTTTATAACACAAAACCAAAACTAAAGTTACCTTGAAACTAAAGTGTTTTGAACCTTAATCCATACTGGGTATCAGGACCAACCATATATTCATTATATATTAAAAACATTGTCATACTCTTTTTTTTGCTATAGAAATTTAAAGGTGCTGGGTGTGGTGGAGTACACCTATAATCCCAGTACTTAGCAGGATGAGAGAGGAGGATTACGGGTTCGAAGCCAGCCTCACCACCTTAGTCAAACCCTGTTTCAACATAAAATAGGGCTGGGGGTTTAGCTTGGAGGTAGACTGCCTCTGGGCTCAATCCCAAGTACAATAAAGAAAAGAAGAAAGGGGGAGGGAACGATTGGAAAAGAAGAGAGCTGGGTGAGGTAATGCACACCTATAATCCCAGTACATGGGGGCTAAGACAGGAGCATTGCAGGTTTGAGGCCAGCCTCAGCAACCTAGAGAGACCCTGTTTCAAAACAAAAAATAAGCCAGGTGTGGTGGCACACACCTGTAATCTCAGTACTTGGAAGGCTGACATAGAAGGATCACAGGTTCAAGGACAGCCTCAACAAGTAGGGAGACACTCATCAACCTAGTGAGATCCTGTTTCAAAATAAAAATGCAATAGGACTGAGAACATAGCTCAGAGGTAAAATGCCCCTGGGTTCAATCCCTTCTATCACAAAAGTTAAGTAAATAAATAAATACAAAAATAAAAAGGGAAGCCGGGCGTGGTGGCGCGCGCTTGTAATCCCAGCATTTGGGAGGCTGAGACCGGAGGATCCGGGTTCGAGGTCAGCCTCAGCTGCCTAGTGAGGCCCTCTGCAATTTAGGGAGACCTGGTTTCAAAATAAAATATAAAAAATAGGACTGGGGGTATAGCTCGAAGGTAGAATACCCGAGTTCAATCCCGAGTACCGCAAAAAATAAAAAATTAAAAAGGGTGTAGCTTAAATAGAAAGCACCAGGTTCAATCTCAAAACCTAAAAAAAAAGTGAGATAGAAATGAAATAATAAGTGCTTGGACAAGTTATATGTAATTTGAGGCATTTTTACAAAACAATTCCTTCCTTGTTTTGATTTGAACAGACACACATTTACATGGAGACCAGTATAGAACTAGTTAAAAGGACCAAGCAACTGCACAAAGAGAATGCTGGAGAACTGCAGTCTTCATGGCCATCTGCTGCCACCACTGCCCCCTAAGTGCGAGTGAAGAGCTACAGGAGGCTGACATGAAGGTGTGCAGGAAAATGGAAGTTTCAGCCGGGCGTGGTGGCGCACGCTTGTAATCCCAGCATTCGGGAGGCTGAGACCAGAGGATCCGGGTTCGCGGCCAGCCTCAGCTACCTAGTAAGGCACTCCGCAACTTAGTGAAACTTGGTTTCAAAATAAAGAATAAAAAATAGGGCTGGGGGTGTAGCTCGGAGGTAGAATGCCCCTGAGTTCAATCCCCAGTACCGAAAAAAAAAAAGAAAATGGAAGTTTCAACCAACAACTAAAATTAAAACGTGAAGCTGGGCTTAGTGGCGCACCCTTGTAATCCCAGGACTTGGGAGGCTGAGACAGGAGGATCACAGGTTCAAAGCCAGATGTGGAAACTTAGCAAGATTCTCAGCAACCTAGTAAGATGCTTTTTTCCAAATAAGAAATAAAATTGGGCTGAGGGTATAGCTTGGAGGTAGAATGCCTCTGGCGCCACCACACACGGCTCTATCTCAACCTCTTAAGTACTGGGATTCCAAGCATGCGCCACCATGCCTGGCAGTTGTGTTTGTTTTAACAAAACTATTAAGAACTTGTGTGTGTGTGTGTGTGTGTGTGTGTGTGTTACTAGGGATCGAACCCAGTGAAGTGATACTTCTGAGATACATCCCCAGCCCTTTATCGTGAAACAGGATTTAAGTTGCTGAGGCTGGCCACGTACCTGCAATCCTTCTGTCTCAGCCCCCAAGTACTGAGATTTTTTTTTTGGTGGTGGTACTGGGGATTGAACCCAGGGGCATTCTACCTTTGAGCTACACCCCCAATCCTACTTTTTTTTTTTTTTTTTGCGGTACTGGGGATTGAACTCAGGGGCTGGCCGTCTCAGCCTCCCGAATGCTGGGATTACAAGCATGCGCCACCACGCCCGGCTCCCAATCCTACTTTTTTTCTTTATTTTGAAACAGGGTCTCACTAAGTTGCGGAGTGCCTCACTAGGTAGCTGAGGCTGGCCACAAACCTGGATCCTCCAGTCTCAGCCTCCCAAATATTGGGATTATAAGCATGCGCCACCATGCCCGGCGAGTACTGAGATTTTAAGTGTTTGTCAATAGACCTGGCTTACAAAGAATGTTTAATTACAGTAGAACAGTGCTATAAGCCACTATTTGCTTATATTTTTTGGAATATAATAATTATCTAAAGTGGCTGCAACAGATAAAAAAATCTACAAAGCTGTTCACAGGGCATAATATTTTTTTTTTTTTTTTTTTTTTGCAGTACTGGGGATTGAACTCAGGGGCATTCTACCTCCGAGCTATACCCCCAGCCCTAGTTTTTATTCTTTATTTTGAAACCGAGTCTCACTAAGTTGTGGAGTGCCTCACTAGGTAGCTGAGGCTGGCCGCGAACCCAGATGCTCCGGTCTCAGCCTCCCAAATGCAGGGATTACAAGTGTGCGCCACCACGCCCAGCTTGAAAGATTTTTTTTTTAATGTGCTTTTATTGGTGCATTATCATCTCACATCATAATGTAAATCATATTGAAGAAAGAACATTAAAAAGTTAATTGACAGTAGAGTGATTTAATACATTGTGTTGATAAACAGAATTAAGTACTACATTATCATTATAAAGCATAATCAATCCCAGTACTTGGGAGGCTGAGACAGGAGGTTCAAGGCCATCCTCAACAACCTAGTGAGGGCCTCAGCAATTTAGTGAGACTGTTTCAAAATAAAGAATAAAAAATAGGGCTGGGGGTATAGCTTGGGGGTAGAATGCCCCTGAGTTCAACCCCCAGTACCGCAAAAAAAAAAAAAATAAATAAATAAATAAATAAATAAAATAAAATACAGCTGGGGGTTAGCTTGGAGAAATGTCCCTGACTTCATTCCCCAGTATTTAAAAAAAAAAAAGAAAAAGAAGAAAGAAAGATAATCATGAAGAAAACTGAAAAATGCTCATGTTAAAACACTGAGAGAGCCAGGTGTAGTGGCGCACACTTGTAATCCCAGCATTCGGGAGGCTGAGACCGGAGGATCCGGGTTTTCGGCCAGCCTCAGCTATCTAGTGAGGCATTCCGCAACTTAGTGAGACCCCGTTTCAAAATAAAGCATAAAAAATAGGACTGAGGGTATAGCTCGCTCGGAGGTAAATGCCCCTGAGTTCAATCCCCAGTACTGAAAACAAAATAAAACAAACAAAAAACATTGAGAGGCAGAACACAACATGGTGTGTTTGTTATGACTGCAGCTACAGTCTAGATAACTGCCTTATTGGTGAGCCTAGGAAATATGCTCACATGAAGAAAGTCCTGTTAAGAGGGATGTGGTGGTGCATGCCTATAATCCTACTACCCAAATCTGAGACAGGAGGATTGAAGGTTCAAGGCCAGCCTCAGCAATGTAGTGATACTTGCAGTAACCTAGTGAAACCCTGTTTCAAAACAACAACAACAAAAAAAATACTAAAAAAGGAGGGGAGGTCAGGTTGTACCTTGCAGGTAGAATGCCCCTGGGTTCAATCTCCAGTACAACAACAAAAAAAAGAGCCATGTTCAGGTGGGATCATTTGCAAAGATTTACTAAAAAATTTAAATATCTCTCACTCATTCACTCACTCACACCACCACCACCTCCACACATTGGTCTCCCTACCTGAGAACCATGCTGAGTCTCATAGCCTACCACGAAGGCAGCAGAGAAGTTGGCCATTATACAAGTCGTCCCGTTGCTGTCTTTCACCTCAAACGTTGCCAAGGAACCATATGCGAGGCCTGCAAATTCCAGGAAAGACAGAATCAAACACTTTTTTTTTTTTTTGGCAGTTATGGGGATTGAACCCAGGAGTATTCTACCTCCGAGGTACACCCCAGCCCTATTTTTTTTTTTTTTTTTTTTTGAGGTACTGGGGATTGAACTCAGGGGCATTCTACCTCCGAGCTATACCCCCAGCCCTATTTTTTATTCTTTATTTTGAAACTGAGTCTCACTAAGTTGTGGAGGGCCTCACTAGGTAGCTGAGGCTGGCCGCGAACCCGGATCCTCTGGTCTCAGCCTCCTGAATGCTGGGATTACAAGCGTGCGCCACCACGCTCAGCCCTATTTTTATTTTGAAACAGTCCTAAGTAGCTGAGGCTGGCCAGGAACCTGCAATCCTCCTGTTTCAACCTCTCAAGTACTAGGATTCCAAATGTGTGCCACCACGCCCGGCTTTAAACACTTTTTTGGGTTTTTTTGCAGTACTGGGGATTGAACCCAGGGGCATTCTACCTCCAACCTACACCCCCAGTCCTATTTTTTTATTCTTTATCTTTTGTTGTTGTACTGGGGATTGAACCCAGGGGCATTCTACCTCCGAACTAAGCCCCAGCCCCTTTTTTGTGTGTGTGGTACTGGAGACTGAACCCAGAGGCATTCTTCCTCCGAGCTACAACCCCAGCACTATTTTACTCTTTTTTTTTTTTTTTTTTTTGGCGGTACTGGGGATTGAACTCAGGGGCATTCTACCTCCAAGCTATACCCCCAGCCCTAGTTTTTATTCTTTATTTTGAAACCGGGTCTCGCTAAGTTGCAGAGTGCCTCACTAGGTAGCTGAGGCTGGCTGAGAACCTGGATCCTCAGGTCTCAGCCTCCTGAATGCTGGGATTACAAGCGTGCGTCACCACGTCCGGCTCTATTTTACTCTATTTTGTGTATGTGTTTATGTGGTACTGGGGATTGAACCCAGAGGCATTTTACCTTTGAGCTACATCCCCAGCCCGATTTTTTATTCTTTATTTTGAAACGGGGTCTCACTAAATTGTGGAGGGCCTCACTAAGCATCTGAGGCTGGCCAAGAACCTGGATCCTACGGTCTCAGCCTCCCAAATGCTGGGATTACAAGTGTGCATCATCATGCCCAGCTTATTTTACTCTATATTGAAACAGGGTCTTACAAAGTTTGCAGAGGGCTTCACTAAGTAGCTGAGGCTGGCCACGAACCAAGTACTGGGATTACAAGCATGGGCCACCATGCCTGGCTATTCTTTATTTTTGAAACAGGATCTCACTAAATTTGCAGAGGGCCTCACTAAGTAGCTGAGGGTGGCCGTGAACTTGCAAACCTCCTGTATCAGCCTCTCAAGTACTGGGATTACCATGTGCGCGGCCATGCCCTGCTATTCTTTATTTTGAAATGGTCTCACTGAGTTGCAGAGGGCCTAAGTAGCTGAGGCTGGCCTCAAACCCGGATCCTCCTGCCTCAGCCTCCCAAATACTGGTGTGTGCCACCATGCCCAGCTTTAAATACCTTTTTATTTTATTTTATTTTTTGCGGTACTGGGGATTGAACTCAGGGGCATTCTAACTTCCAGCTATACCCTCAGCCCTATTTTTTATTCTTTATTTTGAAACAGGGTCTCACTAAGTTGCGGAGTGCCTCACTAGGTAGCTGAGGCTGGCCGCGAACCCAGATCCTCCAGTCTCAGCCTCCCAAATGCTGGAAGTACAAGTGTGTGCTACCACACCCGGCCTAAAAGCATTTCTGATAAATGCACATTTTTTTTTTTTTTTTTTTTGCGGTACTGGGGATTGAAAACAGCATTCTACCTCTGAACTACACCCCCAGCCCTATGTTTTATTCTTTATTTTTGAAACAGGGTCTAAGTTTTGAAGGGCCTCACTAAGTAGCTGAGGCTGGCTGAAAACCTACAATCCTCCTGTCTCAGCCTCCCATGTACAGGATTACAAGCGCACACCACCACACCTGGCGAATATGACACTTTAAAAACCTAGAAAAGAGTCCACAACTTATTTTCAACTAAGTGGAGGCTTTTAAAAACAGAACATTCTCGCCTTGGTCTGTGAGGGATGACAGCGGAGCAGAAGAGTCATAGCAGAAGAGCAACAGGGCCAGAGGCGAGTTGGGAAGCAGAAAGACCTGATACTGACTCCTGCAGCACGTGTGTGGCCTGAGATGACCACAGTGAAGGATCCCAGGGGTCACATGTTCTGACACACCAGCATGCTCCCAAGGGAGCACACACAAGCCAACTCTTACCAAGCTGTCCTCTTTCTAAAGTTTCCTAAATTATAAAACAAAACAACACAGTAACAACAACAACAAAAACCTTTAGGGGCTAGAAATGTGGCTCAGTGGTACAGCACTTGACTAGTGCGCACAAGGCCCTAGAATCAATTCCAAGTACTACAAAAAAGAAAAAAATCTCTCACTGACCCAAAGCACTTCATTGGGAAATACTCCACCCTGTTACTTGTCAATCACACTTTTCCCTATTAAATACCCTGAGAGAAAAGCCAGGCATGGTGGCACACACTTGTAATCCTAGTACTTGAGGCTGAGACTGGAGGATCACAGTTTCAAAGACAGCCTCAGCAATTTGGTGAGGCTCTTAGCAACCTAGTGAGACCCTGTTTACAAATCTGTCTGGAAATGTAGCTCGGGTTCAATTCCCAGTACCACAAAATAAACAAACAAACAAACAAAACGCCGAGAGTATGAGTTTTTGACAAAAGGCAAGGAAATATCACCAACACAATTTTTTTTTTCTTTTTTTTTTTTTTTGCAGTACTGGGGATTGAACTCAGGGGCATTCTACCTCCGAGCTATACCCCCAGCCCTATTTTTTATTCTTTATTTTGAAACCGAGTCTCACTAAGTTGCGGAGTGCCTCACTAGGTAGCTGAGGCTGGCCGTGAACCCGGATCCTCCGGTCTCAGCCTCCGGAATGCTGGGATTACAAGCATGCGCCACCACGCCCGGCTCAACACAATTTTATTTATTTATTTATTTATTTTATTTTATTATTATTTTTTTTTTTTTCGGTACTGGGGATTGAACTCAGGGGCATTCTACCTCCGAGCTACACCCCCAGCCCTATTTTTTATTCTTTATTTTGAA